>JAFVLL020043556.1:0-35496 GCA_021397915.2 Tor tambroides
GAGCCCCTACCAAGTACTGAGTACATATACAGTAAATGAACATACTTTCCAGAAGCCCAACAATTCACTAAAAATGTTTTTTTATTGGTCTTATGTATTCTAATTTGTTGAGATAGTGAATTGGAGGGTTTTTGTTAAATGTGAGCCTAAATCATCACAATTAAAAGAACCAAAGACTTAAACTACTTCAGTCTGTGTGCATTGAATTTATTTAATACACGAGTTTCACAATTTGAGTTGAATTACTGAAATAAATGAATTTTTCCACGACATTCTAATTTATTGAGATGCTCCTGTATATACTGACAATTTTTCATTTTGGGTTCCTTTAACACCTAAAGAACTACACTACCATTTAAAATATTTGGGGCATGATTTTTTTAAAGTCAAGAAATTAGTTCTTTTATTCAGCAAGGATGTGTTTAATTGATTAAAAGTTACATTAAAGACATTTATAATTTTACAAAAGGTTTTGGTTTCAAATGGCGTTCTTTTTAGCTTTTGATTTATTAAAGAATCCTGAAAAAATTTATTAGTTTCCAACAAAATAATATTTTCAACATTGATAATAATAAGAAATGTTTCTTGAGCAGCAAATCAGCATATTAGAATGATTTCTGAATTATTATGTGACACTGAAGACTGGAGTAATGATGCTGAAAAACCAGCTTTGCATCATAGGAATAAATTACATTTATATTATATATTGAAATACAAAGCAGTTATCTAAAATTGTTATAATATTACTGTTTTACTGCATTTTTAATTTATTGTAAATAAATGGGTAACACGATTAGGGACCAATTCTCACTAATAACTAGCTGCATATTAGCATGCATTTCACTAGTATTTTGGCTATTTATTATTACTTATTAAGCAAATATTAATGCCTTATTCTGTCTTATGACCATATTTCAGATCCCTTTATCCTACACCAATCCTAAACAACTACCTTACTAACTTTTAAAAAGCAACAAATTAGGAGTTTAGTCGTAGTTAATAGTTAGTTAACAGTGAGAACTGGTCCCCAAATTAAGAGTGAGCTTAAGAAAATAGTGTACGCCAAAACTTTTGGAACTTTTTTTTTCTTTAGACTTCTAATAATGTCTTGATTTTACTCTTGATGGTTCTAGGTGGTTCCAGGTGCACCTGTCATACTCTTCCTCCAGGCAGGGAACGTTGCCCCCTTGTAGTGCCTGAACCTCAGCTGAGTCGGGTGGCAGCCTCCCATTTGTTAAATGCTACATGAGGTGACTGGAGCTTCTCTGCCCGTTGCTGAGAGGACAGATGGAGAGGCCACAGAACGTTCTGGAGAGCTGATGGTAATTACGAGCCAGTAGCAGAGCCGGTGGCTTCCGCAGGGAACAGGCCTGAGCGGAAGCGCTCGAGTGGCGTGGGGGGTTGTTTGCCCTTTGGCTGCTCAGCATGCTGTTGCTCTGCACGGTGAGCTCGTGTTGGGACCGCCGTCGCTGCACATTTCTCCGCTCTTCATGTCAATGAAGTGTGTGTGAGAACATGGTGACATTTGGGAGCTTTTGTCATTCACAAGGAGAGTTTAACTCTTCAGACGTGTTTCCAGTTCTATTCATTTCAATAGATAACTGATGGAAGTTGCAAATGTCTACAAAAGCATTTTATGGATTTCATTGACTCATGTTATTCCAAACTTTTTTTTTCATACAGCACAAATGGAGTATTTTGAAGAATCTTCAGGCAGCTTTTTTCTATACAACGGTGATCAAAAGTGATATTTACAGTGAGTTTTCATCATACATCATGTTTCATATTTCATTTTCTCTTTTCTCACACTTGTCTCCTTGGTAATCAAGGACAATAACTTATAAAAATTTACTTAATGACCATTTTTGTTCGTGTGTACCAAATGTATATAAATCATACATTTGATTATTTTGATTTAACTTTTTGTTTAGATTATTATAGTTTTAAATGCGAATCAGTTCTATTGGATTTTTTTTTTATAGTTTAAGATTAATTTGTATTTTTTAATAGATTTTTTTTTATAGTTTAAAATAAGGCTAAAACAATAAAATCATATGTAATTGTTTAATAATATTTCTTGTAATTGGATTTTATATTTCAAAATTGTAACCTTGTATTTCACAACTGCGACCTTTTTCCCTTCATATCTTTAACTCACAACTCTGGCTTTTTTCTTTTCAAGTTATTTTATTCCAAGTTTTTTATTTTTATTTATTTATTTTTTAATAATACAAAAGACATTGGAAATGTAGCAAAAATAAATGAAGGCATACTAAAAAGTTTCTATGCCCTGTAAACTTTTTTTTATCATGAATTCATCATTTATTACTGCCCATGTATAGATTTTTATTTGTCAGTTTTACTGTTTTACCCTTGTCCATGACTTTCACTCTTAACTATAACAAGCCATTATAAAATATGAATTAATAAATGTGTAAAACTATGATGATCTGAACAAAAAATCCATTTCCAGATTTACTGTGTAAAAATTATTTTTATCTATTTTTTATACAAATTATGACTGTACCTCAGTTTTGTAGTTATTATACAGTACTTGGTAACCTTTATATAACAAAAGGGAAAAAACTGAAATCTGTTAGTTTCAATAAAACCAAAACATGATATATGAAAAGTGCATGAAGTAGAAACACCCTTGTATCTTTTCAGATCTGACCAGTCATCTGCTCAGCATCTGAAATGCTTCCCGTCTGCAGGTGATTAATTACTTTGTCAGCCGTCAGTCTCAGAAAATGAGAGGTGAGGAGAAAAAAGGGAGGAGTATGAGGGAAAGTGAGCGAGCACAGCTTTGCAGGATGCTGAAATGTAGCTCTGCAATCCCCATAGGGCTCATATTAATGAGGGTGCAGGGAAAGTTAACCACTTGCATTAAGCACTAATGCATTCTTTAATTAATTAAGTGCTCATTTATAAATATCCAACACATCCTGTACACGTTCAATCTGACTTAACAATAACATATTAACGATTCCTGTTCCAGGCATAACATATTTAAATGTCACTGATACTCCAACGGCTAGATAAACATACTCTGAAACTCTATTAGCAGCATTAGGTGATGTCTGGAGCAGCACGAATTCCCCTGCAATTCTCTCATAATTACAAATTAATTTCACATTTAATGTATGAACACAGCCATGGTGAAATGTAGTTAATTAGTTGATTAAAATGCATAGTTCAAAGTAAAAACTGAGCAATTTTGGGCCATTTAGTGAATCATTTTGTAGTTATTGGACAGCTTTGACACTCTTACTTTTCATTATTTTTACAGCAGGTTCTCAGACCTGGATGATGCAGTTAAGACTCAGATGTGTGCAATACCACAGAAAATGCCTTTATTATCATTACTGATTGATAAAGCGGCCACTTAAATGGAGATGCCACATCCAGCTTTGGCATCATGTGACACGTTCAGCTCAGACAGAAGTGGCAGTGTAAATGTAAGTAGCCCAACACACACACACACACACACGGAGCTTTGAGACGAGTGTTAATCTCTGAGGTGTGTTAGGAAAGCACAGAAGGAAGGAGATATCAAATAAAGCTCATGTAAAAATATTCTGGGGAAATTATTTACTAAAAAACATCCTAGTAAATTTTAGATAAGCAAAAACTCCATATGCCATTCCAGTTTTAGCCCAATGCGATGGGCTTCATGAGGAGGATAACATGATAAAGATGTGTTTGAACATATAATCTCTGTGGAAAGATTCCTCTGGGTTAAATTCAAAAGAATCACTTTTTGCACATCCGACCGTGCTGCTTTTTTTTTCTGCAAAAGCAGGAATACATCTCTCATTCAGCTCTCTCATACCTTAATACTGAGACAAAGAAACACATACACGCCGCTAAAAATAAATTGGCATGCATAGTCAGAATGTTGACAATAAAACCAAAAAACAACCCTCAGGATGTCAACAATCCCGACACTCGAAAATAAAAGCAGCCCTGTTAATAAAACGCTTCGTTTCCAGACAAAATGCTTAACAGGCGTCTCTCAGAATCGGTTTCAACATGTTTGAAATCAATCAGAATATTTACGCCCGTGGAAGCAGGCAATCTGTGTAGCGCCGTGCACCTCCTCACTGGAGAGGAACTTCACTTTTGGCACGGTGTGTTTCAGTATTTCATGGAGCTGCACCTCCTTTTTCCCTGCGGGCGTCTCCTCAGTGTTCCTGCCGAACGTGTGTGTGCTGAACAAAAGCCTGGGTTGTTTACGTCAGGGTAATTGGTCATGGACGGGTCATTACCTGCAGCAAGAAAACTGGAGAAAAGAAAAGTGCACAAGAAGAATCTGACTGATCAGGTCATTTTTGCACAGACAGAAACAATAATATGAATATAAATAAATATATTTATGTGTGTGTGTGTGTATATATATTATTTTTTCATAAATATTATAAAAAAAGACAATCGTTATTTACTCACCCTTTTGACACAAAGAACAAAAGAGTACTTAAACTAGTAATAAAACTAGTCCATATGCACTGTATTACAAGTTTTCGGAAGCCATACTGCAGTTTTGTATGAGGAACAACCAAAAACAGCCATTTTTGACGCCATGACTTTTCAAGACAATCAAGAATCAGTGATGTTTAATTTTCTAATGTGACATATGGACTATATTTGATTTGAGAGCTGTGGTAGATGTAAAAATGATTTAATTTCACACAATCATATGGCATATTTATTATTTTTTTCTTTTTCTTGTGCCAGCCTCTGGTCAGTCTGGACTGTCTGTAAGAACTGCATGAACATGTCTAAAAAAATTGTTAAAAAAAAAAAAAAACAGAATATGTGGATGAACTGTTGTTTTAATTTTATTTAATTTTACATGATAAATTCATAAATCATTTTTAAATTAGTAAAATAAATGGCTATACTATATATAGTATATTATATATATATATATATATATATATATATATATATATATATACTATAAATAGTACACTTGTAAATTCTCAAATGTAAATATAAAATAATTTATTAAAAAAAAATTTTTTATATTGAAAAATATATATGTTCCCAGCAGGGGTAGATGCACATTGGGGTCTTTATGATATATTAATCACAAATTTTCTGAAGTTATACCTGGACATCTTCTCTATTTGATTCTGATAGGTATTTCCATGCAGTTGGGTGATGAAGAGCAAGTGGCCTCATTTGCAGAGAGCACTTCCTCAGAAGCAACACCTTCACTGCCTCCTCTTCCTCCACGTGGCTGTCGGGCAGGCGAGGGCGATTGCGTTCCCCTCCCGCGCCGTGCTGCCTGTCCGCCTGTGGGACCTGCTCCGTGGGCTTTTCATCAGCTGCCATTTTCACCAGCATGCAGTAATTTCATGGCTCATTGCAAGCGCTGAAAACCTTTGAAACTGCAAATGTTAACTTTTGCCTGGCCCGGAGCCATTTAGAAAGCGATTAATTCGGCAAACAGACGTGAGCCACTTTCTCCTCCCAAGTTTTCGCGTAATTTTCCAACCCTTTCTATCTGGGATTTGCATTGCAGGGAACTCACAGGACAAGGATAATAACCATTCCTGTTAATTGTGGTTTGGTGAAGAAACAAGGCCTGTAGCTCTCCAGTCTGATCTGCCCGGCTGTCCCAGTCCAGTCCAAACAGGAAGAATGGACAGAGAATCAGATTGAGAATCAGAGAAAATTGTGTACAAGACTCTCTGAAGGTGAAGTGCACAGTCTTTTAGATATTAAATCAACTCCTTTTAGCTTCCATAATGTGGTTTATTTGTGAGTGAACCAGAATATTCAACAAAAAATGGTGGGGCTTGATTTTATCCATGAATTGTGAATTAGGTGTTTACAGCAGCTTTGAATGGTTCTCATTCATTCACAACTATGCATTTCATAATACACTATTAATTTGACTGTTTTTATACTTTTAAGTCCAGTGTTCCATAATGTGAAGTACTAAAAGATTACTTTTCATTTGTAAAATATTTAATTCAATATTTAGAAATTGCGTTCTTATATTTTTGTTGAATTTCCTGCAAGAATAAAAATAAATGCTGCATATTGTGAAATATGTATGTATGTATATATAATAATAATTAAAGCCAAAAGATTATATGAAGTACTTTAATTTATAAGTGCATTTCATATTTAATAATTATAATGATAAAATTCAGCATATAATTTTATATACAGATAATTATATATACATTTTTTTTCTCAAATTTCCTGCAAAAAATGCTGTATGTCATGATTTTATGATTTTATATTTCAGATGAATGGTCTATTTAGTGTGTGTGTATGTATGTATATGTGTGTGTATATATATATATATTACACACACACACACACACACACACAATATATATATATATATATATATATATATGCATAAAATGATAAAATCATGATTTTCACAGTTTTTATTTTTGCAAACAAAAAAAGATCTTTACATAAAATAATGTACTGAATTGATTATTTATATTTTATTTATATTTTATTGATTATTGACTTGATAAATTGTATATTTGTATAAAATCCTGATATAAACTTTTATACATACCACTCCTGTGATAAAAGGACTTATATCATGATGTAATATTGCACCCCTAATTCAAATGCATTAGGATTACACTGAAATACTGAACTGAAACAATTATCAGTGCTTCCAAACATCTGGAGTTACAGATTCACACTTTAATCTGTCAACACAATCAATCAGAGCGCTGCGTATGAATGTTAAAGCTGCAGGTACAGCGTATGTTCTGTGTGCGGTAGGAGAGAGAAAGAGAGAGTCCTGTGCAGTAAAGCGTGAGAGACGCAGCCGTCCCCCACAGCTGTCCACCTGCGCTCTGGCACCCACAGACGCTTACCAAACACAAGAACTAATTCTGCTGCCTGAACTCCATTAATTTCCCTTTGCTGGGACACCTAACACTTGACAGTCACATATAGCTTGTGTCTGAGAAAAGCTGGACTTGCTCAAAATAGTATAACAACCCAGTGGTGGCAGAGAGGATTTGTTTTAATGGGATCTGATGTAAAACTAAAATGTTCTTTCTTAATCTTAATGGGCAAAATGTTAAAATATCCCTAAAAAGTAATTGTTATTTTTCTGGGCATCTGGGGTCAGTATAGAATACAGAAACCACTAGGGATGAGAATTGTAAGAAGTTTAATGATTCCTCTTCACTAAATAAGACTCTTTTGCTTATGAACTGACTGATCTTTATGTTTTGATTCACTGAAATAACTCAAAAATCTCAAAGGAATCATTTAAGAATAAAATTTCACTAATCACATTCTATGTTTTCATTTTATATATATATATATATATATATATATATATATATATTATCTTGTAAGCATCCAGTTAGTTCGTCCAGTTTCAATTCACTTCAAAACAGGTGTAGATTGGAGACCGTCTGATTTTCCGACACCACTCTGTTGACCATTTTCGATTTTTTGGAAGGTGGTTTAGGAGTTTCAGGCAGGGGAATTTTCGCTCCAGAGGTATTCGCTGCGTCATTCCTCTTGTGCGCGACATCCAGAGATTTCTTTGCGTACGAATGCTTGGCAGCTCGAACGGGCCTATGTTCGTACATCGCGCTCGTTGAAAAGTTTAAAAATCGTTAGAAAGACGAAAGAATGAAAAAAGACTTACTCAGATCGGTAACTAAATTATTATTATGTTCCCTTTTACATATCAAGTTACGTAGGCTTATCAATTACAAACCAAGTGCAGAGCTTCATCACATGAATGTTACTCAGTCGTCATCTTAGCCCGGACCCCACTAAAAATGAAGGGGTTCGTACGAGTCATTCACTTGTGAATCGAACCTTACTGATTGCGCTATTTGTTTTGACTCACTAATAAGAATATATTCATATGACTAATTCGCTTGTAAATTGGACCTGATGATAGCACTATATGTTTTGATTCACTAAAAAGAAACATTTGACTCTTAGCAGTCGGACTGGCCACACTGCACAGTAGAAAAGTGTTTAGTAGGCTACCGTGTTCAGTCACATCACATTTTTGTAAATAGAACAGGTTCTGAATAAAAAACTAGGTGGGAAAAAAAATGAAAGAAGAAGAACATTGGTGAGTAAATGAAAACAATATTCATTTTAGATGATATTTAGATCCTGATTAATGCACTTCGGCGAAGTTATCAGGGAAAGTGATACTGTCATATATGGCGAGTTTTAAGACACTGTAAACCTTACAATAACGCTGTCCTCTTTACAGGCAATTTGTCAGTCACAGTCACTTTCCCTTTCCACTAAAAATGCATCAGCAAAATCATGCAGTTCCTGTTAACCACGAGCAATGGATTGGGTTGGGTTGGTTCACGAAGCCGTGTGAAGTTTGTAGGAGACCTCTTTTACTCACGCGTACAGATTTTAATGGGAGACAAATTTGCATCTCAACACCTTAACTGCACTGGAGTCTGACAAATAAAAGAGGCCACCTGGGATTTGTGGAAGCTGCCCGAATGGCTCTAATGAGAATGAATTCAGCTGCTGGGATGCAGTCCTGACAAACACAGCTTACTTTTTGCATGGATGTTTTCTTCTAAATCATCCTCTGCTTGTCAGTAAAATGCCCTTCTGCTCCCTTTATCAGCTGATGTTGAAAGAAGATCTGACAGCATTGCTGTTAGCGCGTTCCCTGCTAACAAATCTGGCAAATCTTCTACAAAATTTTCAGTCAATAACAATTAAAAAGCTAAAATGAAAGACAAAATAGTATAAAGGTACCAACATTTTTTTTTTTTTTTTTTGGATATGTATAATACATTTTTGGCATTGACTACATAAAAAAACATCATGTATGAATAATGAATATGGGAAGAGAATCATTCATTCATTCATTCATTCTATTTTTATTTATTAAGTATACTATTTATTTTTGCAAAATGTCCCCTGGAAAATAAGGTTTTTTTTCTTTTCTTTTCTTAAATGTACCATGGGAATCTTTTATTTATTTAGTTATAGTTTAGTTATACTTTGATACATACATGCTACTTTTTTTATGAATTTCTTTTTATCAAAAAACCACGGTAGTACAATGGTACTTTTAAGTTAAATAGCATAATACATGAATACAGTCGTCATTCTAGACAAAGTATATTGTATATTCTGTACAAAGTACTATGCAATACTGTGTTTTGGATGTACACCATGTCAATATCTTTTTTGACTTTTTTTCTTTCTTTTATTTTTTTTTTTAGGGAATGGATTGGACGGAATGCTGTTGAGCGACCGACGTTAAGAAACATGTAAGTGAAGTATCTAATACCACGGGGGTCTGTGGTTTAGGAAACGGCTGCTTCCTTACCTGGCTTGCTGACAATCACATCTGCATCCTGCATTAACGGGGCAGTCCAGCAATCTCCACACCGCCAATGCGCTGTTAATTGCGCTGGAAGCCACTGAAGTCACCGTTACAGATAGCGGCCAGTTTTATTTCACTGCTTATCATAAAGGTTCCACATGTCCCAGTTCCAACACTAAAATAAAAACAGATAATATTGTCTTAATTGCATCCCTTCAACAATGATGTTCGACAGCCAAACACATCAAATTAAATTTTGTTTTTGTCCAGCGAAAGGCTAGTCAAGGTCTTATATTTCCATTGCAGGTACATTGTCTGATAAACAGGGGAACGAAAAGAGTAATTACAGGGAGGAAATTACATCAGAAATGAAGGAAGTCGTGAAAGGATTGGTGCTTAAATGGGTTTGAGCAGAGCGTTAAAAAGGCCATTAGCGTGACTCCGCACAGGTGTTACTCACTCCTACCAAAACAAACACAAAATACTCAATAAAACAGACTTTTAAATAAACATTTATCACATCGTTCAAAATAAGTTCCTGTTTCACACTTGAACCACTTGCCAAAGAAATGAGAACATTCTCATTCTGACTGAAGGCCAAATGCAGATATTTTGGATATTCAGAAAGTTTTTTTTTTCTTCAAGTGGGTTCATTTTTATTTATTTTTTCATCTGCTGATAACCAATGCAGTTTGAACGTATTATTATTAACTTATATAATAATAATAATAATAATATTATTAATAAGTATTATTATTATTATTATTATTATTATTATTCCATAGCCCTACTTATGTATGTATTTATATTTTATTATTATTATTATTATTATTATTATTATTATTTGACTTTTTTCACTAAATAGACTATTTATCTGCAATCAGTTTTGCGGGGGTTTTTTTTTTTTTACTTTGACATGAAAGGTCTTTAATGCTCACCACACGGCAGAGTCTTTTACAGATTGATGCCAATATCTTTACATGTGAAAAAATATGAGTTTACCGAAGGCTGTATTAATTTAGCTATAGAATTACATATTAAACACCTCCAAGGCATTTCATTTTATTTTTTAATTCATTAAAGGTGAGGTGCCGTATAATCTAAAGGCAAGGAAAAAACAAAACAAAAAAACATAACAAAAGTGCAATAGCAATTAAGCACATTATCAAGGTGAATGTAATTAAAGCGTTTGGTGCTGGTAGACTGATGGCTTTGGAGTTGGGGGTTAAGTCTTGAATTTCTCTCGCTCTCTTTCCTTCTCTCTTTTTAGCCGAAACATGTTTCATTCCTGACAGAGAACTTAAAACATCTCTGTATCATTGCCTAGGATTCTGAAGCTGATTAAATGTTTCATTATGGAAATTAATTAAGCAGTACTAGA
Source organism: Tor tambroides (assembly GCA_021397915.2). Lineage (NCBI taxonomy): Eukaryota > Metazoa > Chordata > Actinopteri > Cypriniformes > Cyprinidae > Tor > Tor tambroides. The sequence goes on from JAFVLL020043556.1 coordinate 10,710, forward strand.
GACTAGAGCATTTGAATAAAGAACCTGTGATTAGACTATTAGCTTGGGATTTTGACCTTTGTGAGGGAGAAAAATCACATATTTAATATCTCAGGAATATCTAAATACTGAGTTATAGATTTTTTTTTTTTCCTACAGAATCGACTGAAATTAAATCTCTGTATTCTCATTAAAGTCTCACATGGCAAGAGTTTTCATTATCAGAAAGTCTGGCACACTTTACAGCTGAGACTTGTCTGAACTGTCATGAATTTGTCCTACTATGTGTGTTTTTATTAGACTGGCTTTTTATAGTCTCTAAAACTATACTGTATCTCATTCTCAGACCTTGATCCTCTTTTCAGACTGTCAAAACCAAATGTTTAGGTTTCTCTTTCGCTAACTTCAGTGAACCGTAGTCCACTGCTTTCTCCATGGGTTTCCTGAGCGCATTCTCGGTGTTTTAGTTCTACGTCAGAAACACATAATTGTTGAGTGTTCACTCGTTCCACAGGTGTCCTGCCGTGATAAGATAAATGGAGAGCAGCGAGTCGGAGCTCTCTATATTACACTACTACAGGCCTCCAGGGCTGATCATCTTATAGAGAGAGAAACACTGGGGAAAATGCATAAATTACTTAATAGAACTAAACTTTGAGTATTAAAATGGGAAAACATTCTTAGTAACATTTTTTATATTTGTTTTTGTTTTTTGAAGTTGATAGAACAGTGCTCTATAAATGAATACAACATAAAGCCAGTGTAAAGGGAAATAGACCAGAAGGGCAAAATGAGTTTATTGTCACATACAGGGGGTGACTCTAATGAACAGGTCATAATTCACCCAAAATATATATATATATATTTGTAGCAGTATTGTTCCTTAAAATAGGATTAATTTTCTTTGCATAAAAGTGCACAATTTTGATTTTGAGGTGAAATTCACCTATTCACCAAATATAAAGAACACAAATAATCTTTTTAGTGAAATAACCCCCCACCAAAAAAAAAAGAAGTAACAATAGTAAAAAATTCATATGGCTGTTACATAATAATAATAATAATTATTATTATTTTATTTTATTTTATTGTATTTTATTTACTAATTTATAATATGAAATAGACCATTAATCTACTCTCTCTCTATTTAGTGAATAAAGTTGAAAAAAAATCACAAATGTGTAAAAAATTATACATTTGTACAGCTATGAAATAATAATGTCCAGTTGTCCAGATGTTTTTTAATCTTTTTTAAAAAGATTAATTTTTTAATCTTTTATTAGTTACAATTTTCATCCGATTCTCATCAGTGCAATGCTTTTTAATATATTTTATTTATTTATTTATTTATTAAAGTGTAGCCTTTTTTATTATTTCTTTATTTTGATTTTGGGGTGAAATGGTTTCTTTAAGGTGGATCTTTTAGCCTCATTGTACCGTACTTTAAAATAGGACTAGAATGAACACAGTGTTTATAAATGACATCCATTCACCTCCTCCCTTTGTCTCTTTTCCTCTAGTTCTGGATGGCGTGAAGGTTGACATGGCTGCGGTCCAAAATCATCGTGCCTGAGACCACACAGATGGGGATGAGATAAAACTTCTGTGAGTTGCTCTCTCACACACACACACACACACACACACACTCAGCGCATGCTCAGTGAGGATGACTGGATAGGTTGTAAGCGTGTGATTGGTTGTTTGGAGGTTAGGGGCGGGGTTAGTGAGCCACCTGCGGCAGTGACATCAGCACGGCAGAGATCAGGGGCCCCGTGGTCTCCATCCCCCACATCCACCTCATGTCCTTTTATCTGTGATCATGTATCACCTGCAGCTACACGTCCAGCCGGAGGAGACAGATTTCATCTGTCATCTGCGAGTGGATCTCAATACCCAGAACTAAGTCTGTCCAGAAGTCCATGTCCAGCGGCCGGCCTGCCAGAGCTAATCTCACAGATGAAGCGTCTCCTTTTCTGCTCAGTCATGTACCTGTGCGGGAGGGGGAGAGAGATAGGGAGGCCTCGCGATCAGATTCATCGCTTATTACAACATACATCTGGAGTTAAAGGGATCGTTCACCCAAAAATCTGAATTTTGGGATTAGTTTACTCAACTTCATGTCGTTTCAAACCCGTATGACTTTGTTTCTTAGGAAGAGAAGACTCTCTCTTTTCGATGCAATTGCAGTTAATGGTTAATTAAGTGTTCAAGCTTCCAAAAAGTATCATAAAAGTGTTCCAACATAGATAAATATAAGTTATTGATGAACTTTAAAGGAATATTTCACCCCAAAATGTACATTTACTCATCTTCAGGCCATCCAAAATGTAGATGAGTTAGTTTCTTCATCGGAACAGATTTGGAGAAATGTAGCATTGCATCACTTGCTCACCAATGGATCCACTGCAGTGAATGGGTGCCGTCAAAATGAGAGTCCAAACAGCTGCTAAATACATCACAATGATCCACAAGTAATCCACATGACTCCAATCCATCAGTTAACATCTTGTGAAGTGAAAAGCTGCATGTTTGTAAGAAACATTTGAACTTTAACCTGTCGATTTAGGCCCAAATACGAGTCCATAATCTATAATATCGTTTTCTCCAGTGAAAAAGTCCATTCCCTGTTGTTCTCTTACATCAAAATCCAGCTATATATTTGTTTAGAACTGTTTTGGACTAGTTTTGCTTGTAAATGATGCTTGATCTGTGAATATTTCTCACCTGATTCAGACTAAATTACTTTTTTACTGGAGAAAGCCATATTATGGATGGATGATGACTCATTTTAAGTTAAAAACGTTTTAATGATAGATTTGTTTATTACAAACAGTTTTTTGTTTCAGAAGACATCAATTGATAAATGTGGAATTGATTCATTGAAAACAATTGATTCAAAAGAATGATTCATTATCATTCCAGAGAGCTACTTCTCCCATGAACTCTCTTAAAAACGCCAAGAGAAGCAAAGAAGTAATGATTTTGTGTGAATGTTGCCTGTGAACAAGGATAAGTTAATAATTACTGATTCATTTTATTCTCCAAACACTTTTGGAGAGACTTTCGCTTAAGTTGTGTAAGCTTCATTAATATTAAATTCTTCCAAGACCAAACATATTTATTTTATAGCTCTATATTCAGATATTGTCTTACACTCTTAAAAATAAAGATTCTTTATTGGCATTCCATAAAGAACCTTTAACATCCATGGATCTTTTCCACTGAACAAAAGGTTCTTTATAGTGGAAAAAGTTCTTTAGATTATTAAAATGCTCTTCACACTAAGAAAAATTTTCCAAAATGGTTCGTCTGTGGCTTCGCTGTGAAAACCTGTAGTTGGAACCTTATTTTTAAGAGTATATTCAGGTCTGTTTTTATTTATATAAGTGGTTTTATGTGAAAAACTTTAGACAAAGATACTAGACCATTACTTTTCCACTCAAACTATGAATAGAGTTTGAGCACCGACACACAAACACTATACGTCATCTTAATATAGGGCTGCAGTTGGACATCTTTCATACAAACACACCCCCACACGACTGCATGCAAGCCTTGAGTTCATGTATCTGTGGTGTCAAGGGAGCATGCTTTAATTAGAGAGACTAATCAGCGTTAACGTCTTCATATTGCAGACAGGAGACTGACACGTCTAAGACTCAGACTCGCTCTAAACTCATCTATAGTCATTGTGTTAACGTGCTTCGATGCAGTCGAAGATGCCCACCCACATATCTGCTAATTGCAGGTCTTTGCCCCTGAGCGTCCTCACAGACACAGAGACAACAGGAAAATTTGGTCGTTTTAGCTCTGCCGCTTAGAATGAAAAATTGATGACACTTTTGCCTCTTCCACCCTCCGGTGGCTTTGCAGAAAGGGAAACCGTCTTTTCCCTTTTCTTTATTTTGATTTTAGTGTTTAGTTAAATATTTGTTCCTCCAAAGTATTTTGGTGTGAATATGCACCCAAACATTATATTATTAGAACTAGGTTTTTGTGTGGGGTGCAAAAATCGCTGCCATGAAGCTGAAATGTTGTTAGTGGTTGCTTTCAACGGAGTTTGGCATTTGCATATTGCTAAACAAATGTTTGCTAAAATATTTTTTATGATATTTTAGAATATTTAGAATATTTTAAGCTTAATGTATATTTCTCAAGCAAAACATTAAGCAATTTTTAATTCGAATGAACAGTGGTAAATTATTTTTATTCATATTTATTTTAATATTTATAAATATTTTTGTATTTTTGAAGTATATTGAGTAACATATATTACCCATAAATGCGTACATAATAATTTACTGTTTTATAGTGAATGAAATCTATCTATCTATCTATTTGGGTTAAATAGTACATTTTTTTATTAGATTGACCAATTGTATTTGATTTATTATTTTTATGACATCTTTATTTCATATCTATCTATCTGTCTGTCTGTCTATCTATCTGTCTATGAAAAATATTTGATTTTGTTGTTTTGGTACATTATGCACAAAACTAGTCAGAAACTGCTAATTATTTATCTTTGTGACACTGATAGGAGTCATTTTACACCCTCTTAAGTGAACCATCAACTTCCAGTCAAGGGGAACCAAGCAAAACTTCATCACTTCACTTAATTTCTCATTTTATCAGACTCTGATGAATATTTTTAAACTGCTAAATTTCCATCCTGAAGCCTAAATGCCGAAGGGTCGAAACAGACGCTTGTTTTTCCCTTCGGACTTTCCTGAGCATCGGAAAGAGTCCTTCAGATAGTAGACAAGCAGAAAGCCATGAGCTGATGAGTGGAAATCCCTCTGCTTTCTAATTAATGGAGGTACACAGGGCCAGAGGATGAGGCGGATCAGGGAAATGACATCAGGAGAGAGATAGCATCACTCATTTCTCCGGTCCATTGTCGCCCCACGGGATCGGCTGAAATGAACCGCTCAAGCATTCGCCGATAAATTTGAATGGTGGAGAAAAATTCATTGTCCAGTGGAGAGTTTTCGATAAGGATCTCATCCACTCTCTCTTTTCTATTCTGCCTCCACTTCTGCTCTTTGTCAGAGAGCGTCCCGATCAAAAAACGGAATCGAGGCATCGGCAACAGGTGCGGTACATCCCTCAAAGCTGCAGGAATCTTGCAAATGAACTGAGGAGATTTGGTCTCGCCTAACCCTGGCTTCATTCATCTGCTGGTCTGTGTCAAAAGGGGCAGACGTGAGGTGTTTCAGGAAGGTGGAAGATCATTTAGGCGCATCTTAGCAGGCAAGAGAATTCAATGCGGTCAAAAAACAGAGATTTGCCGCCGGTGACTGAAGTGTGTGTTGCTCTACGAGAGTGAACACCAGTTAGAGGAATGCAGATAAACTCAGATAAAGAAACACTGCAGATAAACTGAAATGTTTTGGAAAGTAGTCTAAACATTTAAGACAGTTGAAAATGGTCAAAAAATAGCAAAAGGGCTTAGTGTACATGACAGTGTGCTATTTTACACAAAGAAAATCTTTAAAAAAATCTTTAAATGATGCTAAAATTTGATGCTGCTGACAATAAAAATTGTCTCTGCAGTGTCACGTGACTGATGTTGAATGATTTCTTTTTCTTAAAAAAATATTTTTTTGTGAGTAAATGCTGAAAGAATTGCACATTTTTACTGAACTTTTCCTTTAAATGCATTTCTTTCAGCTTTACAGCATGTCTGTTTTGTTCATTCTTTCACAGTGTTGCGCTCAACACCATTTACAGAGAAAAAAGACAAGAAGAAAAAAAGCACAACCAAATTTCATCAGTCTTTGCATATATCGCCAACATGCCAGGTGAATAAAATTTCAGTTTTAGGCTTTGAGAACCACTGGGTCAAAGAAACTCACAAAGCATTGTGGGAATGCTTTGTTCCGCCATTTAATTCGGTTGATTTGCTAAAATGTAAAAGTTTGGAAGGGTCACGAGTAAAAAAAAATGCATTTGCAAGGAGTCTCTTTTAAAAGCTACTGGTGTTTGCTGGTGAAAGGACAGTGAGTGAAGTGTTGAAGCTTCCATGATCCTTGCATTTGTAGTCGTAATAGTCATTCCAGCTCAAACGGCGGTTCCAGTAGGACAACAAAACTGGTATCTTCAACAGAACGAAAGAAACACAGCAGAAATCAGGGTCTGTTTTGGATTAAGCTTCGCCACCTTATTCCTGTTCCTTGCAACACCAAACGGTATCAGGAACAAAGAGCTTTGCGAACGTTTCCCAAACAAAATCCCAGTTTTCTAAACGCAAAAGTGGAAATGACCCATCATTCGGCATTATTCGCCATATCGCTTTAGCGAAAACACCGCCAAAGGTCCGCGTGCCAGAATCACACATGCTCTGTTGGGATTTGCGCAGCCTATCCATTGACGTTCCCTTCAAAGTTTCCCGTGATAAGTGAGAACTGAATGCAGCGGAGCATATATTCCCTCCCTGCTTGCCTGCGGTAAATAAACGGGCGTCTCTGAGCTCCGCTAGCTTTGTCTTTCCTGGCTTTTAAATGATAATTTAAGTTTTCCTGGCTAAGTAGTTCCATCCGTCCCAAGAGACCCCCATCCCTGTGTAAGACGATGTGTTTTTTTTATTTATTTATTTTTTTTAAATAACCCCACCTCAGCCCTTATACCCCTTGCTGATATTTAACACATAACCACTCATAGTCTGCCTATGAGATATGAATATAATTGTATGTTAGTTTTTAATTACAGGAAGAATCTAACTTGTAAGACGATGAGCTGGAAGGTGCCACCGCATTGTTATATTTTTTCATCCTGGTTTTTCTGATTATGTGAGCTGGGCTCCTTTGCTAAGCGTTGATAAGCAGAATTTCCATGTTCCCTGCATAATTAATCCATCTCTGCCTGCCTTCCATGCCAACTCCTCCGTTATCGCCCGCACATGCCTGAATTGCAAAAGAATTCTCTCTTCAATCGGAACTTATTGATATTCCAAAAAACTGGAAATCCTTAAATTTTAAGCCACAGATTGTTAAATGGATTAATTTCGCGGCAATCTCGGGCATCTGACGCGGGAAGACAGGCAAGGCGACTCCAAAGTGTCTCCCGTTTGTGGACTTTTAGTCCCAAATGATAGGGTTTATTGGCATCTTTTTTCCCCCCCGCTTCTCCTCCATAGTCAAAAATTACCATTCATTTGCATCGTATAAAACACTTTTTATATGGTCTGAAATTCAGAGGAATGTCTTTCAATGCCTGTCGTTTGGCCGCCTGATAACAACTCCAGCCTGGCACATCTGGAGCCTTTTGATACTGGGTGAAAGGGACGCCTGAATATTCAATATTTTTATCTGTTTTTCATCGAAGGTTTCACCATTAAGGAAGGCGGCGCTATTTGCATGGAGGCTGGCAGATGTAGATTCACTTCTCAGAGCTGTCTACACCCAGCCTCTCAGTGAAAATATACACAGAGATGCATTTTTCTTCTCTTTCTTGTCGCGCTTCTGCGTCTGTACTGACCAAAGCCATCACGCCGCAAAACAACCCAGAAATAACTAGCACCAAATCCGAACGTTCTAGTCCAGATGTTTCAGATGAAACGGCATGGATCGGACAATTATATTAGGCGCATTAGAATAAGGGTCTCTGATTAACTGGCAGCTCTGCTCAGAAATGTGATATTATGCGGTTATTGTTACATCTGTCATGGGCGCAAGTGCTCCCTGCAAGCATGTAATTAACCGCAACTGTTGTGGACTGTGCCCGGCCGTTTGTAATCTAATAATTATAGATTAATCAACTCGATATTCTGTGTATTTTCCTCCCTTGGCAGCCTTTAATGAAGGTATTGCAGAAATAGTGTGCAGCTGTATTTCAATGCAATTATTCTGTCAGAGCGAACAGCCAGTTCATATGCTGTTTGTGACTGATATCCACTGAATACTATCCTCGCAAACCTAAACGGAAGGGAAGACTGCAAATAAATCCCCTCGGGAGGATATTATGCTCAATGCTGAATATAATAATAGGATTTGGATAAAAATAAAGATGTTGATCATTTGGTTGTAAGATACAATAACAATCATTTGTAAAAAAAAAAGAAGCTCCAAAACACCAGTGATCTGCTGGTTATGAATTAAAATGATTCTCTTTAATGGTGAGGATGCAAAGTAATCATTCTGGGTTTTGCATTTACAACTGACTTCTTTAAAAATTAAAAAAAACTTTTTCAAACACTTAGTCCATGCAATACACACATTTACTTGATCATCAGCTATAAGTCTTATAATAAGTTAAATGATTAAATATGTATTAAAAGAGCAGAACAACTGTTGTCCTTAAAAACCGTCAGTTACGTAACTGTAGAAGATCTGGTTCTCTCTAGATGTGTCTACATGCTGTTTCCCAAGCTGTACAGTGTTTAAGTGTTGCAATATTTCAAAGCTTTTGCTGTCATTTCTTTGAGCCTGCACTGTAAAAAATGTTTTGTCAGGTAACCTAAAATAATCCGCTTCATTTGGTAACATCTAAAATAACTAGTCAAAATCAGAAATGTTATTTAATATGATTGAATCAACCTGACAGCAACAAAAGTCATTTTTGATGGGTCAGGGCGGGTATAAATAACTCATTAAGGTAACAGTAGCGCCTTTTTACTTTTTATAGTACATGTGTGAAGAGGTTATTAGATTAAAACTAATCCAATTTGTATTTTGTGTCATTTTCACTGCTTAGAAGAAAAAAAAAAGAGTTAAGAAAGATGGTTTGCATATAATAGTTGATCAGCATTGTCTGTCTGTGCATATTCAAGGCTTAGTGTTAAATATCACTTATTTTCTATTTTATTTTAATAGAATTGTATAATTATGACAACAGGAACAAACTATGTTTAATGCAATATTTGAGTCATTCTTAAAATTAGGGTAAATACTGATTAGTGGAACTGTTTCTAGTTTAATTAATATAGTATTTCACTTAGAAATACCTTTTATGATTTTTTAAAATAATTTATATTAGCAAGATATAGATAATCCTAATCATCTTGATAATTTTCCTATAATTCTCTTCGTTATTAAAGTGCATATGTAACAGATATTCAAAAATTCAGAAACTGTAAAAAAAAAATCTTGAAGAATCAGTAAAATATTACATTTATCACTTATTGATTAATTGATTGATTGGTTATTTAAGTTTCAGTGGAAATCTGACAGTGGGGTATATGAATACCTGAAATAGTGATAATATAAATAAAATCAATATTTGGGGAGAAAAAGGTGAAGAGAAATCTAACATTAAGGAACAGAAATAAAAAATAATCGTTTTAGAACACGGATTGCATTTGCATTTGCAAAACACACACAACCCCCCCCAACCCCCCCCCCTCCCCAATTTTTTTTTATCTTTCCTCACAATGTCAAGAAAAAATGAACTTATTTTTTTAGTTATTATTCTAAAAATTTGTTTTATTTACCAAGTCCTCTTTCACAGAATGTCAAATTATTTTTCACCTCCATCTCTGTGTGTTACTTGTTTCAGCTCCTAGACAGCAAACCGAAGACAAGCTTCAAAATGGAGGGATGGAAATCAGCAGTGAAAAGAGGAGAGGACGAGTGCAGAGAAAACAAAGAAACGGAGGAAGAAGGGAAGAAAAAAGGCAGAGAGAAGAAGGTGTGGAGGAGAAGAAGTGTGGAAGTGTGTTGCTGGGCAGAGGGCTGGCGCTGAACGCGGGGTTGGCAGGCGGGGTGGAGAAGCGGGCACGCTCACAGACATCTGTTGGCACGCTGCGGATGCTGGAGGGGGGCACGGTGCCATGACCAGCGGGAACATGGCACACTGATAATGCTGTAGCTATACTCAGATACACACTGCGTCTCTATAGAACACCACACACACCAGCACTAATGATAAAATAATCTCACACTATCGACACGAGCGACGCAGGACACACACGTTGAGGATCAAAATATCGCAATTGGCAGCTTTCAGTTTTTAGTCTAGGCAAAATACTTTTTTATGAGAATCTAAGAGAAATTATCCTGAAAAGTAAACAGGGAATTTACCTCCACTGACCTCCATTGATGGGTCCATGAAGAACCTTTAACATCCTTTCCATTGCACAAAAGGTTCTTTATAGGGAAAAAAAAGTTCTTTAGATTATTAAATAATTCTTTACACTAGAGAAAAAGGAAAAAATGCTCTTCTGTGGCATTCACTCTTCCCAAAGAACATGATTCAATGATGGAAAAGAAAAAACTACTAATTGATTAATAATTTGAACAGTATTCACAAGGAAATGTTTTGCTGGAAACATTTTGATTAGACAAAGGGGGGAAAATTAAATAAATTGCGCTTTTTTCCATGTTAGAAAAATGATCACATCCTTCAAGGATATTAAAGTCCAACCATGTTTTTTTTTTTCATGATATTATTATAAAAGATTATATTTAAAACATTTAAAAATTACATATAATATTTTCCATTGTACAAAAGGTTCTTAAAAATGTTAAAGAGATGGTGGTAATTATTAAAATGTTCTTCACACTAAGAAAAAAACAACAACTGTTCACTGAAAGGTTCTTTGGGACAAAATGGTTATTCTATGGCATTCACTCTTAAAAATAATGTTTCCAAAAGGTTGTTTTCACAGCAGTGCCACAGAAGAACAATTTTGAGTTCCTCGAAGAACCTTTCAATGAACAGTTCTTAAAAGAACCCTTTTTTTCATTTTAAAAATCAACAGAACATTTTTCTACTACAGTATAAAGAACCTTTTGTGGAATGGAAAGATTCCATTGATGTTAAAGGATCTCTTTTTTGGAACTCTTTTTTTAATAGTGTAATTTGATCATTACAAATGACTTTCATTTGCTCAATCTGATCGTTTCTGTCATTAAAATTCTTACTAATATATTTGCCTTCAATAAAACTAGTCGATTTAGATGTCACCACATTTTTTAGGTTACCTGACAACACGTTTTTTACTCTGTGCGTCATTTCATAGCAATTTTATTCTGGCCTTTATTAATTTCATCATTATCAACACTAGACCTTCCATCTCTTTTCAAGCAGATGGACATGAATGCATGGCCTTGATGCTCGTCCACTCCTCCAGCTGTCTAACAGCGCCCACACACACAGTCACAGTCACCTCCTCTGGATAGCAGCCAGTCCCATAATGCCAGTTGGTGTGGCATCATACAGCAGAAAATCAGCCTTGCATCTTCAAGAGCCGCAGTCGATGCTGATGCTGAAGTTCAGACGGCAGTAAATCATATTTAAATGTGCTGGAGGCAGACGTGGATATATTTAGCTGAACACACACACACACACACACACACACGCACGCACAAGTCGTTTACAGTGATTTTGCAATATGAAAAGCAAAAACGTGCCGTTGTTAGCGTTTCTTTACTTGACTCGATCCATTATAAATGACTTTCATTAGCGTAACCTGTGTAGTCAGGTTGATATTGTTGACTTCATTTAGAAGTTACCACATTGTATAGGTTACCAGGCAAAGATTTTTTGACAGTGGACAAATATCGGCTTGATCGTCACCAATGAAATGCTGTAAGTCTGTGACTCTGCATTTCTTATCATCACAGCACAATCCCATATGTCTTCTAAATCCCTTCATTTAACGTTACCATTAAACTCCTCACTGTATGTGTGTTAAAGCAGCAGCGGCTTGATCTCCATGCCACTGATTTCCCCTGTGATGAGAACAGCATCATGTTAATTATTTCAACCATCTGCTGCAGCCCGTGATGGAGGCGCCCTCCACCTCACGCAGATTTGTACCTGTCAGTCAAATTGCGGGACCAACACGAGGCGCCGTGGCGGCGAGAATAAGATCCAACGCATGCCAAGGTCCTGAGGGATCGAGCTGTGGTGTGAAATTAATCTGGAGTTCACAATTTAGCTGGACTCTCTGAATTTACGCTCAAAGAAGCCTCAACATCTGGCTATTTTTGGAGTGTTTTGGCATGAGAAATGTTGAAAGCAGAACTTTAGGAATTTCTGCTGCTCCTTTTGACTGAATGAGATGTTTCGTGATACACGTTTTGGGAAATATGTATCATGAAACATCACAGAAGTCTTAACATTTCTGTTGTTGTGTTCTCCCCCACCAAAAATGATGACACTTCCTGGAAGGGGATGTCATTAAGGAACTGGCTTTTGTTAGTTTCAAAGGGATTTAGGGAAAAAAAATCAGGACGAAAAAGATCTTGAAGATAAAATAAAAAAAATACAGGATAAACAAACAAATAAATAAAACAAAGAAAAAAAAGAAAGGAAAAAATATTGGCACTTTCTGGAGGATGATGTCATTAAGAAACTGGATTTTGTGAGTTTGAAAGGGATTCAGATAAGAAAGAAAGAAAATCGGGATTAAAAAGACCTTAAAATACAGGAAAAATAGGAAAAAATACAGGATTTTATGAATTTCATTTGTTAATGCTAATTGATGTTTGTGCTGCTGTTTTCCCTACTACCAAACGTGATGTCACTTCCTGGAAGATGATGTCATTAAGAAACTGGCTTTTGTTAGTTTCAAAGGGATTTAGAAAAAAAAGCAGGATGGAAAAGATCTTGAGAATTTTAGAGTCTTATGAATTTCAAAATTTTCATATTTATAAATAAATAAATTAATAATAATAAAAAAATAATAAAAAATATTGGCACTTCCTGGAGGATGTTGTCATTAAAAACTAGATTTTGTGAGTTTTAAAGGGATTCAGGAAAAAAGAAAGAAAAGAAAAAGAAAGAAAGAAAATCAGGGTAGAAAAATACCTTAAAATACAGGGGAAAAAAAATAGGGGAAAGAAACTTTCTTATGAATTTTATTACCTTAGTTGTAAATACTAAGCGATGTTTGTGCTGCTGTTTTCTCTACTACCAAACATGATGTCACTTCCTGGAGGATGATGTCATTAAGAAACTGGCTTTAGTTTTTATGGAATTAAAAAAAAGAAATAAAAAGAAACGAAACCAGGATGGAAAAGATCTTGAAGAAACAAGAGAGATAAAGAAAGAAAGTGAAAGAAAGAATACAAGATCTTATAAATTTTATTAACTTTCTGCTGTTGTTTTCTCTCCCACCAAAAATCACGTCACTTCCTGGAAGATGATGTCATTAAGAAATGGGCTTTTTGGGCTTTTTAAAGGGATTTAAAATAGGGAATGAAAAACAGAAAGAAAATCAGGATGGAAAAGATGTTTAAAATACAAAACTAAAAAAAAAACAAAAAAAAACCTAAATTAAAAAAAAGTTAATTGATTATCAGTTTGAGTAGTATTCACAATAAAACATGTTTGTTAATTTGAAACGCTCATTAGACCACAAAAAACAAACACTTGGAATATTTGTAAATAAATAAATTCCCAGTTTTCTATGTTAAAATCAGAAGACATGGCAAAAAAAAAATGTTTTGCCTTTTTTTGTTGTTGTTATACAATATTTCGATCTTTAAAAATTGCATTTAATATTTTGCAAAAACATTAGACAGTCACCACTTCTGTTAATCAGCCAGTTAAGTAGATTGATAACCTCATAATTATATCATCTGATTAATCATTGTAGAAACTTTATTGGTTTGTCTGTAAATGGAAGCAATTAAATTCAATAATGCATTGCTACCAAATGCCACTATATTTGATGTCATGCGTGCAGCAGTGGCTGTCTCTGTGTGCTTTGAATTTGGGATGAACAACACCTTAGCAATCATTATTGTACAGCACATTATTATACAGTATTTTTCGGCCATATTTATTATCTGACCTAGTGTGCTTGGATTAATTTAATCTGCCCCTGAAACAAAATACAAGGTTAAATTAAAAAAAGAGCAGCGTTTCCTGATCACTGTGACTGATAGTGTGTCACATTTATACACGCTGTCCTCCTGCAGTTATATCTCCTGCAGCAAAACAATTTGATTCAATTATTGATTGGTTAAAACGGCCTCTAATTCCTTGCATATGTGCGTACAACTTTTCGAAGAAATGAAACATGTTTCCAAATGTAATCTAACCTTGAACGATATGAAAAGACAGCGCAGAAAGGACAGGGTGGCCCTGCACTTGCCTGGGGTCACTTAATTAATTTGGAGGTGCTCGTTAATACAAACCACACGCTCTGCCGATGACCTGCCACAGGAGCTCAAAGAGGGTCAGAGAAGTCATACTCGGCCCTATTCAGAATTACACAAAACAACAGACTGTGACACCTGTGGCCTTCAAATTAAACACTAATGAAAACCATGTGAGCGCACAATAGAAATAAGCATATATGCAACATATTACTCTTATTTACAAGGGGTGCAGAGTTCAAGGGAACAGCTGTGAATGAATGTGCTTTTTAACATGGAAATTAATAGCTTTTTATGGAAGTGTCAGAATGACTGCAGACCCAGACTGTGAGCTTTAAGTTGGCTGGAAGTAAATTCTATCCTGCACAAACACGCAGCTTTTCACTTCACAAGATGTTAATTGATGGACGTGTGGAGTATTGTGATGTTTTTATCAGACTCTCATTCTGACAGCACCCATTCACTGCAGAGGATCCACTGGTGAGCAAGTGATGTGATGCTAAATTTCTCCAAATCTGTTCAGATGAACAAACAAATTCATTTACATCTTAGATGGCCTGAGGGTAAGTACGTTTTCAGAAAATATTCAGTTATGGGTGAACTATTCCTTTAAAATCATCATGAAAATCCATTTTGTCTGTGTTTTATGTGTTTAGTCTGTATTCAGTGAGAAATTGCTTGGTATTACAAAACTAACTTTTCATTATTTGTAATAATATGCACAAATGAGTTACGTATAAGACCAGGAACATGCTTTAAGAAAGTAAAAAGCCTCAGTGTGCCACTAATAGCACCAAGTAGAACTGGAAAAATAATGATTGTCTGTCATTGGTTCAGCCAAATGTTTAGTCCCACCCCAAACTCAAGCCATTGGTTGAGCGGCAAGTTGACTTGTCAGACCACTCAAACAAGAAAGCAATATTTGAATGTGTCACAAAAATGACTCAAAGCGGCTTTAAATTTGCATTAGAGCAGAAATCTAGCTTGTAGACAATGAAGATTAGATTTAAAACATTAAGCATAGTGAAGTGATACAAAATTTTCATCAACATTTCGATCTGAACCAGGACTAGAACTCGTTAGCTGTGAATCGCTAACGTTATTCTCCTTCATGGCTCGAGCTCACAGCCCGCCAGCGCTGGAGCAGAGGACGCTGGGAAGAGCACACTTCTTGCCAGAGTGTAATGGCTGGTGAAAGCAGAAGCAAACTGCACAGAGGCAGATAAAGGTTTCCTCAAGGTGCAGCTCCGTTGACTAGTTAACCCCTTGAAATTATGCCGTAGTTTCAGACTCCATTCCAAAGTCCCGGAATTGGGTTACAAGATAATTTCACAGGCGACTTGCTTGTCTTACTTGGCAGTTCAACTGGCTAATTGAAGAAGGCGATTTCCGGGCCCTGAAACTGTTTAAGAAATGATACTTCAAATTTGAGTAAAGGGATTTTCTGTGACGTGGAAGTTGCAGGATTTTTGATATGAATGTATTTTTCACCAAATGCATGTTGAAAGTAGCACATTAAAAGTCTTGAGTTAGTTGAAGATCACATTTTAATTAAAACGTATGCACTTTTTTTCATTTGCGTTTGTTTTTAAGTAATTTCAGATTTCTATAAGACTGAAAAAGTCAAAAGGGAAATGTTTATATAGTTTTTTTATTAAAGGATTTCTCAAAATCCTCACCCAGTAATTACCGAAAGACTGGAAAAAATGCATTTGAGCCATTTAACATTTGTTCTTTTATATGTTTTTTTTTTTTTTTTTGCTTTGTTTTATTTCAAATTTTAAAACTGGATAATTCTGCTCATAACTTCTTTTGTATAGCTGCTTAGTTTTTTATTGTGCTCTAAATAAAACTGAACTGCACTGAATCAATATTTTTTAATTCATCCACAAAATTCATTACAATATTTACAAATACACAGAAAAAATGTGCTATCAAAGAAGATTCTCCACACAGATCAGAGACTTTTACTGATGCACAGAAACTGCATATTAACAATATTAATACAATTGATACTGTAAGTTAAAATGTCATTGTTTCTCTATTATTTTTAGACATCAAAGTATAACATAGGCTATTATTAAAAAGAACTACATTTTAAAAATATTAGATTTGTGTGGCCTATTTGTCATAAACTCATCTATTTATGATTTAAAAAGTGAATTTAAAATGTTGTGTAAATTCACAAAAAAGTCAATACATTTGTCAACAAAACTAATTTCACGTATTTAAACACAAGTCTTTACATGTTTTCCAAGTTAATGAAAATCATAAATTGTCAAGTGTGTCATAATAAATATACAGTAGCCTAAACAGACAACGCCGAGCCTCTGTATAAATTGTTGACGATTCACTTTAAGTATTCAATGATATTTAAAGTAATGGTAATCAATGGATGACTTTAAAGACGTTATTATCTGTCTTTTTAACTTCAACCACATCTGTTCCAAAACCCCGCCCTCCAAAGAATCGCAGCCAACCCGACTTTACCAAATCTGAACACAGATAAAGATGGGCAGGTAATTTCCGTTTTTGATTGGCTAAAAAAAACGCAGAGAGTTCTCCGCACTAGGGCCGTTGGTGTAACTTCATTTTGGTAATATCTGTGAGGTAGGCTAATAGAAACGCTTTATAGCCTACTCGATAGATTAAGTCATTAAAACACAAGTCCATTTTATTCAGGATTTCCGTCTATCAAACCTTTTAAATAGCCTAACTTTTATGCAAAAAGGCAAAAAAGAACGAACACATTTGGCCTGAGTTTAGCGCTTTTCGGAACAATAGTCCGCATGAACAGTGAAGTTTAACAGCGTTATGTGTGAGAGATTGTGTGTATACGGCGACCGCGGTGGATCAAACTTCATGTTCAAACAAAAGCGCGAAACGCCTTCCCCTCCGCCGTCAGTCCGAGCGGACCGCAGCTCCGCGCACACACACACATATACACACACACACGCACACACACCCGTGCCCACGCACTGAGCGAGGGGGACGCGTGTGTGAGAGCAAGAGCAAGAGCCTGTGAATAATCCTCATTCCTTCTGCGACCCGTTCGGCTCTTGGATGATCCATAATAACCTCTCATAGTAATCTATAATAATAATCAATAATCATCCGGATCAACATGTCCCGCAGAAAGCAGAGCAACCCCCGGCAAATCAAGCGTAAGTTACTCTGTTTTATTATTACTACTACTGTTTGTTTCAAAGCCAAGCGGAGTAAAGTTGGATGAAAGGGAGACAGAGAGATCAGTTTATTATGACAACTGATTGTAGCAGCAGGTGCAAATGTTCTTCTTTCAGTCTTTCTTTAAATCATATTTGACGATTCGGTGTTTTGTATTTACGAGGCTTATTTTTCGCGTGATACGGTCAATGTAACATTTTCAAGACTTGTTTGTTATGCTTTCGTTTTGCATTTACTAATTATTAGTGCATATTCTAGTTTTATTGTGTCTGGTTATATAGAGACTAATATTTATGCACGTACTTTTTCAATTCTGAAAGTTTCATATAGTGGCGATTACAGAAACTGAATAAAGTAGTTATTTTAGATAATGATAAGCTGATTCTTACAAAACCTCAGGAGGGTCTGTTTACAGTCAGTCCTTTTTTTTGTATTTGTTGAGGCATGTGGGGATGTTTTTCATTATAGTGACATTTGAAGTCTTGTTTGTTATGTTTCCATTTTTGCTTTTATTAATTCTTTATGCATATTGCAGGTTTATTATTGGCTATCAAACAGAATTAAAAATAAATAAACAAAATGCAACTGTTTTTCCAGAAGTGCTTTTGTAATAGTTGTGCATGTCTGTTTAGTGCTGAAAGTTTTATATTTTGTAGTGAGAATCTCATGTGATTCAGTGTTTTAGTTTAAAGTAGTTTTAGATTTGAAAGCGTTCAGCTGATTCTTTAAAAAGGTGTAAATAGTGTTTTGAGTGTGTTGATCTTTCAGTGTTTTTGTATTTGACCATGTGAAGATGTTTTCAATGATTATCAGTGTTATCAATGATTATCATTGGTTATCACATTTCAATGTCATGTTTTTATTCTTGACATTTATTATAGTGTTATTGTTGTTTGGCAAGCAGTGTAAAATTATGATAGCTGAATTGTCATTCAGTTTCTAGCTCGCTGTACGTCCAGCGTTTCTTGTAAAGGTTTTAAGGGTCTGTTTAGAATCAGCTGTGGATGTCAGAAAAAATTGCCCAGAATCCCTCATGCATGCTATTAAAGACAAAGAAATATAGTTTATGTATTTATGATAATGCATTTAGAAAATTGATTGCTTTTTTAGTCAATATCTCAATGTGTAAAAACGAAACCTGTTTAGTTGTTGCATTCTTTAAATGCATTCTTCCAAAATGTATTTCCGTGGTCTAAAATAAATTTAATATTTAATGAATATGACACATCTCAGCCTAGAATAATCTGCAGAGCTCTACGGAGTTAAATAAATAATGTGTTTCATAAAATATACACCATCAGTAGCTTGAGCATTTCCATTTTTCAGGGCCTATATTTAGGACGCTGTTATGATATAGTACCTGAATATTTTCAGCACCTCACGAAGTGAAAAGTTCAGACAGTAAAACTGCAGTTCTGTCTTATACACAGTAATTAAATAGGCTGGCTATTGTTGCATTCATCTTTTGTTGACGAAACCGCTGAAGTGCGATTGCTGGTCAGGGCCTTTAGAAGCAGCCTGTGTGTGTGTGTTTGGACCACAGGGACGCAGAATCTTCTTCCTCTTGTGAAATGTTGTTTTTTAGGAACAGGTTAGCAAAGGAGAAGGGATCAAGCGAGATTGCACACTTCTAAAAGCCATATGTCTTTTTATCGCCGCTCGATATTTGTTTGTGTTTGTACAAGTGAAAGGAAATGTTTCTGTTTGAGAGTGTGTGTGTGTGTGTGTGTGTGTGTGTGCATGATGTCATACGTGCTTCCGATGAGCTCATGTACGCATATTTTAGTTTTAAAGTTAAACTGAACTTTAAAAAAAAATCCTTTGAAAATGTTTTATTTTGACCATCCTGTCACTTTGGTGACACATTGAGATGTATTCTGTCAGAGTGTTCAGCAAATATTGTTTGACTGTACTAGTATGCAGTACAGTAAATACAAATATGTTTGAAGGCTTTCAGTCAGTGCAAAGCAATCTTTGAGTATTTTGTTTGATGTGGTACTTTCTGTTATCTCATTCGACAAGCATGACAGCTTCTGCATACCCGAAATGAGCTCGAGTCATTAAACTGTTGACCGAGGCGTTCGCATGCAAATCGATCTGCGTCGATTTCCTTCTGAAATGCATCTGAGATGTCCAGGAACTGAGTTCTAACAGCTCTCACAGCTCCTTTACTAGAGCATTCATAATATCAGGGTATTGTCTCTGGCTCCGAAAGGTCACGCGGAGCCTGTAGTTCCTCTCTCCGGCACTTCAGGAAGAGGAAGAGAGAGGAAGAGACCGTCTGATCCAGTGCACAGAGAGACCGAGAGTCATTCTAAAGGACAAAAAGGTTGTTGGGCACAGTACCCCCCCTCCACCGCCATACGTTGGTCGGTTATCTAAAATTGTGATTTATGCAGTATTTTAATATTTTGCTTATTCTCTCCCCTTGGGTGCTCTCTGAGCAATGATAAAAAGGCCGTGCTGAAAAAGCACCATTAATTTGCACCGATGCCTGTGAGATAGGGCCAGATAATGGGAAAGATAAGGCAGGGAGATATACCATCAGAGCTGCGATTATTACCATTAAAATTCCAACCCAGCAATCTGCAGCCGGCTGATAATTCCCTCTCCGTTTCCACCACTTTGGATGATAAGGCAAAAAATAGTCATCCACCGCTCCTTGATTAGGCTGCCTGGATATCCCGATAATGCGGTGATAAATTATGTATTTCTCCTCCTTGTTTTTTGGCCCTGAAACGTTACATCTGATTTCATTTTTTATTCATATTTATTTTGCGTTGGTTTTGGTCCCCGCCCCCACCGGCGAATCGAAGACCCCTCTCGCCCTCTCCTCTTTCAGTTCTTCTCATCGTAATAAGAGTTTGATAGAGAGGTGATGGAGGGTGAGATGTTTTGTATGGGAGCTCATATCTGCGTTATCAGCTCATCTCCACGAGCGGCTGCTCGCCGCTGTTGTTTTTAGCCCTTATCACCTCATGCCAATATGCCAATAAATTGGCCCGATTGTTAACCGGGCCGAGCCGGGGCCAGTGAAATTTTATGACAGGAAGAGATGAAAATATCACTGATGCGTTAGGGATGAAGCACGATTAGCTTCGCAGGAGAGCGTGATATCTCAGTCTGTGCTGAGGAATGCCTGGTGGCGCTTTAATAGGCAGGGCAGATACACAGGTTGGCAAATGGAAAGCGTGCCCCGTGGTGTAATTTGTCTGTAAAATAGCCCCTCGAGTTGCACGTGTGGGCTTGGAGAGCAGGCGGGTTGATGGGTAAGGCCTCTCTCCATCTGTTTACGCTCGCTGCAGGTCTGTGCGCTTCTAAACGTCACTTTGCTTTGTGAGATGCTAAACTGTACAGTATTTCAGCTCTGTTTCAAAAGCTGGTGAGCTGCCTTGTTGTCTATTGCTTACATAGGTATCATCATTAACTTTTACATTTACCTCACACTCTTTCACCGTTAAAACTGAAGCATAATGCTGGGATTTGTGTTCAGTTTCTGTGAACAGTAAAGCCTGTTTTCTTTCATTTGATTGGTCAGCTCAGTCATTTTGACATTGATGAGCGTTGTGAGATTGCTGAGGCAGGCAAGCCTAAAAATGTAACTTTTAAAACGTTCTCATTCTGATTTATGCATTTGGCATATGCTTTTATTCAAACTGATGCATTTAAGGTATCAGTTCGTGCACTCCCTTGGAATCGAACCCATGACCTTGGTCAAATTGTTCCCCCTGATATTCGATATTCTTGATGCTGCTCTGCTGCACTTTCACTCTGTTTGTTGTTTAGATGACTAAAAGTTACATTTTTAGCCCGGTCTTCCTCAGCTGTTTCACAGTGCTCATCAATGTCAAAATGATTGAGATGGCCTATAAAATCAAAGAAGGCGGGCTTTACTGTTTACAGAAACCTAACATGAATTCCAGCATGACACTTCAGTTTTTAATGGTTAGTGTGAGGTAAGATGCACAAAAGACATTTGATATTTGACTTGTTTTTTTTTGCTAATTTTGTTGCAGTTTTGAATTTAAAGTATAGGTTCCCATTTTGATTCACGTGGCACAACATTAAAAAATTAATGAAGCAGTTTTTGGAAAATTAGGTATACGGTAAGAGTGTGCATATTTAGAAAAAAATTGCAAATAGTTCAAATTGATTACTTCATATCATTCAATAAATTATGGTTATTTTCCTGGTCGTCTTTCTTTTCTGTAGTCCCTTAAATCTCTTTAAATCCTTTAATTTTTTTATTTCTTTAAATGGTTTGTTCCCATTTAAAATGCCAATGTTCAAGTCTTGTCTAGTGCCATGGAATGGAAGTAATTTTATAACAACTGATTTTTTTAAGTATAGTTTGGTGTATCTAAGATATTAACATGATACTTCAATAAGCGTTTTATTTATACAATAGTACTTTTTTTTTCTTTTTTTTTAAATAGATTAGTATTTAGTACTTTTTGATCACCATTTTTTTCACTGAGCTTTTCGCTGTGCATTCTGGGATTGCCTTATCCCATATGAGGGACCCAAGGGGCAGTCACACTACCAGAAGTTTGTAGCAACCTAAAGTCATTTATTTCAAACAACTGATGGTGATATCACTTTATGCAAATGAGCAGTAGTAATATGCTGTTTAGGTAGGATGTTCAGTAGATAAACTAATTCTAACCACTAGGGGTTCAACAACACAGTCAAGTGCAGTTTTGTTTCAAACCTCTCAATTTTCAGTGACAGTTAACAAAGGAAACACGTCTGACTGAAATAGCTACTTTTGAAGTGCCTTTTTGAGATCCAGAGCCGATCCAAACTGAAGTACATGGAGGATTTGCCAGCTTTCGGTGCTGGAAAATGGTAGTCAGAGATCTCGGGTGGAGGTTTGTTGTTGCTCTGTGTGAGTGTGTGTATAATCAACTTTCAGTGTGACTTCATAATAAGTGTGTGATTACCATCTCGGCTCCGCCCAACAGATGATGATGTCATACGAGAGCGCCGTCAGGCCTATCAGGTGACACGTCTATCTCTGGATGGGGTTTATCACAGTCTCAACTTATAATGGTGCCGTGAGAGTGTTTGCTGACTTGGCTGCCAACATGTCAGTGTGTATGTGTGCATGGATATGTTTATGTTGGAGATGAAACGGATGGTGTGTGGTTTGAATTCTGTGGTTTACCAGTCAGTCGGTTTACTATATTCTGTTCTATTTTTGTGCCTTTTTATTTGATCAAATTATTGAATGTATATGGAGCTTACATATTTGTGTCTGCGGTCTGTTCAATGTGTTTCATCATCAGGGAAATTTTTGACTCTGTAAGTCTGTGTGTGTGTTCTAGTGTGTATATCAGCTCAACCGTCATCCAAACCAGCTCAAGCATCCAATGGTTTTGGAGGAGAATGTTGTTGTGGTAATAATGAAACTCCTCTGAGATGACTTTCTCATACTTGAGACCTTTCTTTGGTAGATTCCACTGATGAAAGTGTGCAGTTTTATTTGTGTTCCTCATAGATTTGTCTCATGACGAATGGCTGCTGGATGCCAACTTTCCTTTTCAACATCTGTTGGCTGCAAATAACAGCCTGCATTTTGCCTTGTCTAAGCTGAAGGAGCCATTTGACTTTACAAACTTCTAGAAATCAAGTGCTCTGATGTATAGACAATATCAGTACGAAACCTCAATACGAGTTAAGTTTGAATGTCTGTGTCATTACGCTGGATGTGACATTCATAAAACTAGCTGTAAATATTGACTTTAGCTACTAGCTGATCTGAAACGAATAAAAGTAAAAACAAAAAAAATGGAGAAACTGTTTTCAAGACAAAATTACCAGAATAAACCGATACATTTCTGAATGTAGATTGATCTAAATAGTTGACCTGAAAGCGAAAGCTGGCTATAAAAGAACAGTTAATGATAATGTTTGCAGAAGAGCCCCCCCGTTGCATCAGTGTTGAAAATGAACTTGTGTTGCAACATGAATTACAGTCAGACCCATTTCCAAATGCAACAATACACACAATCGAGTTTCTGCAGCTAGAAGCATTTGTGTGTACATACTTGTGTAGAGGATTTTTCATGTCTTGTTGTTATTATCATTGGTTACCCGAGAAATTAATTGATGTTGTGTTTTTATTTGAGTGTCACAGTTGTAGTTCCATTGAGTGAATGTGTATGTAGAGTGTCCATTTACATTTCCTGGGAGGAAAATACAGATGTGCGTGAAGAGTCTGCACATCCATCATTAGAGAAGAGGAATGCTGTCATTTGTCTCTGATCCATCCTTTCTCCCAAACATTCCCTTTTTCCTTTCCTCTCTCGCTGTCAGTTTGTCTGTCTGTTTCTCTTGCTGTGTTGGAAAACAGTCTATGATGCATCAGGGTTAGTGGTTTCAAAAGGTGGAGGTCATTTCCTGCCCAGGTTTCCTCTTTATCTTCCTTTTTCCTGAATTCCTCACAGATGATTCCAGAGCTGACAGATTGCCTTTCTCTGCTTTGATATTTGCACAGAAAGAAACACTGTAAACAATATCTTCATCTCAAGAGAGCAACTCATCAGTTTACGGTTGTCACTTCAGATTCACATTAGTTTCAACTCTGAATTCATTAATTCTCACAAGCCTGGTAGTTGTTAATCATTCAGTAATTTCCTCACAGTTGATGAAAGGAATAGTTTACACAAAAATGAAGATTGTGTCTCTAATTAAAAATTCAATTCTAAAAATTATTAAAAATTAAAAACTTATTAAATTGATCAAAACTGATAGCAAAGACTTTTATATTGCTACAGATATACTTACAAATAATTGCTGTTCTTTCTTTGTTCATCAAAGAATCCTGAATAAAGTTTATTCACAAAAATATTAAGCAGCACAACTGTTTTTAACATTGATAATAATAACAACTGTTTCATGAGCAGCAAATCAGTATATTAGAATGATTTCTGAAGGATCATGTGACACTAAAGAAAATTCAGCTTTGCATCACAGGAATAAATGACATATTAAAATATATTCATTTCGAAAACAGCGATTTGAAAATGTAAAAATATTTCACGATATTACCATTTTTACCATTTTTTAATCAAATAAATGTAGCCTTGGTGAGCATTTATCAAAAAAAAAGTAAAAAGTCTTAGCGACCTCAGACTTTTGAGTAGTGTATATAGTCAGAACTTTTTGACTGGTTTCTCCTATTGTGTTTAACATGAGAGAATGAGCTTTATTGGCCAAGTATGTTTACACATACGAGGAATTTGTTATAGTGACAGAAGCTCTACAGTGCAACAGAGAGACATCAACAGGACAGGACAGGACACAGATAATAAAAGAATAGTAAACAAATATACAAATAGGCAATGTACAAAACAGCAAAAACAATATATAATATAGACAAATATGTATGTACAGGTCTGATATGTGCAAATATGTGCAGATATATTAGACAAATGTGTGTACAGGTCTGATATGTCCAAATCTTAAAAAAAAAAGAAAAAAAAAAGGAAGTGTGGTAAATAAATAACAGAGTTGTATGTTCCGCGTTTTATTGTCAGGTGTTCATGAGAAGGATTGCCTGAGGGAAGAAA
>JAFVLL020043557.1:0-10369 GCA_021397915.2 Tor tambroides
GCAGTCCAGCGTGCAATGTGGTGTAAGAGTCCGTGTGGTGAGTTGGTGACATCTGGTGGCGAATAAACGGAAGAGCAAGGCCAGGATTCGTGACAAAAGGATGTTAATTGATGGACTGGAGTTATGTGGATTACTTGTGAATTATTGTGATGTTATCAGGTGTTTGAAAACTCATTCTGATGGCAACCATTGTAATACTAAATTTCTCTAAAATTCTAAAATTAAAATCTGTTTCAATGAAAAATCAAACTAATCTATATCTTGGAATTTCAACAAATTTAGATTTTTGGGTGAACTATGCCTTTAATTTACTCACCATCACATGTTCAAAATACTTCAAAAATTCTCCTTTTGTCTTTAAAATATAACAGCTTATGGAAAATTGTGCTTTTTTGCATGAAGTAACCCTTTAATACATGAAAGGGTGGTAAGCTTCAGCCTTGTAGTGCGCGCTTGGCTTAACATATCTGCACTGACAGGATGATTAACGTACTGCTTAGAGGATGAAGTGGAGCTGTCCAGATGAACTGGACTGAGAGTGTGGGAATGAGTGCAGGCCAGGGAATGTTAGAGACCTGGGAGTCGATTAACTGTGTATCAAACAGAGGCTGAGTTCTGCCCCTCTGCTGTAGCTGAGCTACAGTACAGAGCTTCAAAACAGGCCGAAGGAGAGGTCAGGAGGCGTTCAGAGAGCCTCCCTCTGCCCTGATGATAGATGTGCACTGTGCTTCCTCTGAAGCCTTCGCCAAATTAAAAGAGAGATGCACAAACCCAATGTAAATGTGTAAATACACATAACAGGGTGGGTGGACATTCATCACGGCGAGAAATCTGCATCTATCAGTGAAATAACCCTCAAGCACATCCTCCGTGTATGTCCTAGATTCAGATGGATGTTTTTGGTCCAAACTTCCGCAGTGGAATCTTTAGTTACACTCAAGATATCTTTTTGCGCACTTCATTAATAAGACGTGCAGACTAAAAACGCTGCCTTGTATTCACTGAACCTTTGAACAAAGGCTAAAGTTGATCACAGTGCAGCTATTTGCAAACAGGCCCTCCTGGCTACGAGCCCACAGCTGGGACAAAGTGTTTTATGAGCATTGATAAGAAAATGATTAATTTCAGCGCATTCGTAAGCTACAAGTCTCAAATAGCCTGTGCGGAGATAAGATAGCAAGGGACACAATGGTTAAGAAGTATCATTGCAAGGCTAATTTATCATTTCCCTGACACACATGCCATAAGGCAAAAAAAGCATTTTTAGGACATAAGCACTCGGAGTGAGAAAATCAGGAGATCCTGGAGTTAGATTTATTTAGAAAAATCAGTAACACTTTAGTTTAGAGACCAATTCTTACTATTAACTACTTGCTTATTAGTATGCATATTGGCTGTTTATACTTATAAAGCACATATCAATGCTTTATTCTGCATGACCAAGTTTTAGATCCCTTAATCTTACCCCATGCCTAAACTTAACAACTACCTTACTAACTATTAATAAGCAGCAAATTGGGAGTTTGTTGAGGCAAAAGTCTTAGTTAATACTTAGTTAATAGTGAGAATTGGTCCCCAAACTAATACTAACATGTGACCAAAAAAGCTATAATAAAATTGTATGGAATGTCATAAACATTAGCATGAGAATGGGGAGTTCATTGTTTGAAGTCATTGTTTATGGTAATAAAAAGAATAATATATAATAATATATAGAAACGGTACATTAATCACTGTTGTTCCGTGAGCGACTGAACTGAGTGATGAGCCCTTCTTTTGGCCACATTCTATTGTATTTAAGGTGAAGGCATCACTTCTGAGTAACTGTTGCTTACATTTATTCAACATATGATAGCCCAATTATACAGACAAAGATTGAGAAACAAGATTTGAATTATTGGATTGTTTCTGTGGTTCAGTTTCATATTCATCAAATTTAAACAAGTGTTTGATAAAAGCCTTGATTGTCATTAAGTCTTGGAAGATGTGAAAAAACATACAGTGACAGATCACTTATCCAAACAAATGTTTTATTCCTACAGTGTTTCTGGATTGAAAACTCCTGATTGGAGCAGAGGATGATTATGATCTTGATATGCCTGTAAGGCCGGTTTCACACTGCAAGCTTGAGCGATGTGTGAGCAGCGCATATTTTTTTCGGTGTGCATGTTAACAAATGAGTGCATTCACACTGGGAGCAGGAGGAACGCGTGAGCATCGAGTGGGAGCATCACGTGAGCAGCTATGAAGCGAGGGTTTCGGCACCGAGTCTATTTTTGCTGCGCTGCTCATATTTAATTAAAGTGACAGCACACTTTTGATGGACAAAATAAATATGATTTCACACAAAAGTGCTAAAATAAGCATGGGGGAAGGGGGAATTATTCCAAGAGTTCAGAGATTGTTTCTTCAGTATGAGAGAATGTCATATACAATATGTAGTGTACAATTTCCCAGTGTTTAAACAATCTAAAATTGATTAAGAAATTAAGTTTTATTGAGCAAACATGTATTAGTTTAATTTGATCAAAAATAACAGTAATGAACAGTAAAGAAAAATAATTAAATAAAGGCTGTTCTTTCCACAAAGGTTTGAAGCAAAACAACTGATTTCAGCATTCATAATAATAATGTTTCTTCAGCACCAAATCAGCATATCAGAATGATTTCTGAACGATCATGTGACACTGTAGACTGGAGTGATGATGCTGAAAATTCAGCTTTGCCATCACAGTAATAAATTATAAATAATTCTAATAATATATTGTAGTTTAAGTAATTAAATAGTAAATATTTATTTTAAATTGTAATAATATTTCATAATATTACTGTTTTTAACAGTTTTAGGGGCAGGCGTGGCCTAATGGTTAGCGAGTTGGACTTGCAATCCAAAGGTTGCGAGTTCCAGTCTCGGGCCGGCAGGGATTGTAGGTGGGGGGAGTGAATGTGCAGCGCTCTCTCCACCCTCAATACCATGACTGAGGTGCCTTTGAGCAAGGCACCGAACCCCCAACTGCTCCCCGGGTGCCGCAGCGTGAATGGCTGCCCACTGCTCTGGGTGTGTGTTAAGAGTCTCCTTTCAAAAACATTGACAAAATCATACCAGTTTCAACCTTTTGAACGGTAATTTTTATAATCAGCAGCATATTGGCAGGTAAGTCAAAACGTGTTTCTTTTGAATGTTTTACAATGACAAGAGGGCTTTTCACATCGAACCCAACATATTCTTTAAATAGGACAAAATTTGTGTTTCAGAATGGTCAGCCATACTATTAGGCATACATCACTAGGGGATTTTGTTGATAAATTGTTTTAGATGCTGTTAAAAATCGCATTATTCTAAATTTACTAACAGAAAACAGTTATATAATTGCTCATTAGTTCAGAACAAAGATCATTAAGGAGTTGATAGCTGATCGTGTGCTGCGGGGCATAGGGGAACTCTGGTGTGAGAATCACAGTTTATTGTTGTCAGGTTTAATTAAGATTTTATCTTGGATTAATCCACTTACATAAAGTTGCCCTCACGGTCACTGTCTCTGCAGATGGTATGAAGTGCATAGAGGAATATTGTTTGGGGGTGGAGAGGTGGCGTGAAATGTCTTTGTAGAATTAATGGCAACACTAACAACAAGCCTTGCAGCAACAACAAATCAAACTTACCCGAGGACTACTGTGTGTTACAAATTATATAGTGGCTGACATTATACACTTCTAATGAAATAAAAGGTTCAGTCAGCGAACAAATGGTTATGCTTTATAAAGTTCAGCATGACACATAACCCTGTGAACAGAGACCTCACTCAGTTATGGTCTGTTTACACCTTTAATGTGGCTGCCGTTCTACTAAATAAAATGAGTTGCACATATCTAAACATAGCAGCATTTCTTTTGAGAAGTATGAGCTGAAGAGTAATATAAAGTCTCTTTGAAGTTTCACCATGGGTGTTAGTTATGTCTTCTGTTGTGGTGTGAAATGCAGCATTGCACCTTATTATCATAAACAAAAAAGCAATGAGCTCAGAGGGTTGAGACTGTAACCATGTTAGCGCTAGCATATATACAATTAAAGAAGTAGCTTGTAAAATCTTCATTAACAGATATCAATGTGTTGTGCTGTGGTTGGAGGCAGGGGTTAAATTGGGCCAGAATGATCTTGAACAGTGTTCCGGCAACTTCTGTTCAAAAATGAGGAAAAAAATGTTTATTTATATCAAGGCCGTCCCTAGCATGGGGCAGGGCTCAGTGTGAGATACACAATGTCCTAACTAAAGTAAGGCCTTCCTGTCCTGCTAACAATGCCAAGGTCAGGGGTTTGATTCCCATGGAAAAGTGAGGATTGAAGTCTGAAATAAAACGTAAATAAAAAAAAATAAAAAAAAGTGAAATGTAAATGCAATGTGATTATATATCACAGTCAATTGAAGAGCGTGTTGGTGGCTTCTCTCTGCAAGTGCAATGATCATACATTATTCAACACTTGTTTGTTTACATAAAGGAAACAAGAATGTTCAAATAGTGACCTCTATTTTTTTTCAAGATCTGACTTAAATTATCCATTTTCATTTTCACTATGGCTACTAAAATCACAGAAAAAATGAAACAAACTCAAACTCAGATTGAACCATTTTAATTCAAAACTCTGATTAACATGGAAAATATACCCTTTATCGCGTTGCGGCATCACTTCTGGTTAGGACTAGGGTTGGGTACCGAAACCCGGTACCAATATGGCACCGGAACCTATGTAACCGGCAGGGCCGTTTGAAGGAATTTGGGGGCCCCAAGCAAAATGGACATGGAGGCCCCCCGCACGCACGCAAAGGAACCACAGCATAGCCATACAGTTTAAATTCACTCACACTTTATATAAATAAAAAAGGTTTACAGTGCAAATACTGCTGTTGCATATACTGTGCATAAATAATTAATAATTAATTAATAATAATTAATAATACCACGCATGAAATTATAATTAAATGTTTACTAATTATTAGTGCTGTGAGTCGATCATCAATGCTGAAAACATCCCAAGCTAATGTTTGATGCACAGAATTTGTTGTGGTTTTCCTTAAATAGATTATCACAGTGGAATAGTTAGTATAGCATGCTATGCCACTTTCATCAAAACCTATTACAAAGCTATAGCAATGTCATGTCATTAAATATGATAACAGCGATTCTGGAACAGATTCACTTCCTTATCCCGTTAAAAAACATACATATTACAGTATAAAATCCATATTCATCTGCTCAAAAAAGTTGCTCTAACTGTTCTCATAAGCAGTATTTGTCAGGCAGCCATTAACATACATAAACATATTTCTGTTAGTCACCTGCTGCAAAATTGCACCATTTGTATACACAAGAGCTATTTGTGTGTAATTTACTACTTACCACTGTCTTGTTTTTTCTTATCCTCCTTCCTTTCTTCTTTCTTTTGGCTTCCTGTTTACACCCGTCACACTGCCGAGAAGTTTTGTATTTTGGCCGGCAGCAGAGATCGCGTGGCTGGCTGGCTGTCATGCGGAGGGGGGCCCCTTGAGGGGGATCCTGATAACAGTGTCACAGAATTTTTACTGCATTCACTATCAATGGGGCGCTCACACAGTTTGTCGCTGCATTTTATTCTTAACCAGTCGTTGTCTTGGGGCCCCAGGCCAGCTCGGGGCCCCAAGCAATTGCTTGGTTTGCCTGCCTTGTCGCGACGGGCCTGGTAACCGGTATGTACTAGAACCGAATCAGAACGCAGATTTCGGTGCCATGCCTGAGCGATCGATTAAAGTCCTTTGTTTCTCCGAAACGAACGTAAGAAGCATCATCACCGGCACCGCACATGAAAAATAATTTCCCGACTGAGAAAATGCACGTGAACTGAAGTCGAAAAGCTCTAATAATACAAGTCCAACAAATCTTTGCAGTAACGCGAGTGTGCTGTTTTCACATTCCGACTTAAAACACTACTCTGGAAATGAGAGCATCCGAGGAGCGCGTGAATGCAGAAATTACACTTGCTCTGACAGCAGCAGGTATAGCCGCAAAAAGGGTTAAAATCACATTACATCCTAACATTGTAACATTGCAATCTAAAAACAAAAATAATGCTTTTAAAGCAGATTGTCCAACTACAAATATTTCAGCAAAATGTATATTGCGCTCCTATTTCATTGCGCTCTGTTTGGCGCGCATGCGCGCGGCGGCGCTCGTTCTAAATGAAGTCTGTGAAGTTTAGCGGAGAATCGCAAAGCAAAAGCTCACGCATCTTATTTCAGCAAAATGTATATTTTAGTCAGAGTTATTGAGCTCCGTCTGTTTGGCGCGCATGCGCTGCGGCGCTCGTTCTAAATGAAGTCTGTGAAGTTTAGTGGAGCATCGCAAAACAAAAGCTCACGCACTGCTGACAGCAAAATGGAAATATTTCCATGGCTTTCTAACATTTACAGATGCAGCCTTTTTATCAGAGCATCTGACGGGGCGAGCGCGAGCCGCTTTAAACTTAAACTATAAACTATAGGCTACTATATCTTACGAGTTTTTATTAAAGCCCTTCATAAAGCTTGTCACATGTTTAGAACAAATTGTATTATGCACTTTCTCCGCAGCAGTTCAGTCTGTGTCCTCCCTAGATATTTTATCAGATGCGCTCGTATCAAACTACTGTATATCAATATTAACGGTATTGCTTCATACCGTATCGCTTATAAAGAATATATCGATATATCTTACAAACTCTATACCGCCCAGCCCTAGCTTTAATTAAAATGCTTAAAGCTAAAATTCTCTTGTATTCACGTCTTTAAACCTGTTGTCCAACAAAAGAGAACATTATAACCCTTTTAGTCCACAACACCAGTTAAATGCTTCATTTTATGATCTGATGTAGCTTCTTGTCACAGAATGTAGAAAATATGTTCCATAGGCTATAATGCTTTGATTAGCAATGGATTATAAATATACTTTATTATGAAAATACCAGAAATGGCTTGAATAACACAAACTATATATTGTCATAGTCTAGTGTTTAATGTATTTGTTTTATCATTCAAAACGTTTATATCTTCTGTTTACTCAGTTACAGCAATAGCAATGCCTTTGTCCATATTGGGGATTTCCTGGAGCTTCATGAGTTCCATATACAGTATGTGTATATGTATATATAACAAGTATCGGTTCAGGCACCGTTTAGGCACCGGCACCGTTTTAAAAGTATTGATTTGGCACCGGTATCGAAAAAACCCCAAACAATACCCAACCCTAGTTAGGACACGTGTTATGATTAGGGCCTCAAACTGTTATTCACGATCGCTGCGGGACCTGGCCCAGTTGTGCCAGTTGCACCTCAATATGGACAGCCCTGCCATAATATCTAGTTGTTAGAAATGTACTCTTTGTATTCATATTGGTTTGAGATAATGTAGTACTTTTATAGTAAATAGTAATAACATCTTTTCATGCGAGTCTACACATCTTAATATTTTCCCAAAAATTGTTTAATTAAACAGGGAAAAGGATGTTTTTACAAATATAATGGATTATTAATTCATAAATATTGAATGTTTAAGGAGTTACCTCACATGACATTTTACACCATGCCTAACTATGCCTTGATATAACATATAAATATAGGCAAAAATAAATATAATAAATTATCTGATATTTTAAAAGACTTTGACAAACAGTAATAAATATCTGCAGGGATCCTCTCTATATAATTTCCTTGATTTGTATTTATTTATTTATTTACTTTTAATCAAGTTGGTTTGCATATTATTATTTGTTTGGTCATGTCATATAACTTTAATTTGGTAGACATAGTTTGTGAAAATGTATTCATTCATTCATTCATTCATTCATTCATTCAATTTATACAAAAGAGCCTGATTATCCTAGAAGAGGTTTTTTGCCATTTTGGATGAATTAATAGATAGGAAGTCATATCACTGAGCCAGCATTACAAAATTGTTTCCAAATACTGTAGGTCTGAAAGGTTCCCAAATGCATATATTTTTGTTTAAAAAAAAAGAAAGAAAGAAAGAAAAGAAAAAAGAAAGGAACTGCCTTATACAGTGCATTGCAGCAAGCTGTGCATTTTATGAGTTCACACATTCCCATGGAAATCAAAACCATGATCTTGGTTTTGATAGCAAATGCTATACTGTCAAACATATAGGAACACTTTAAGCTGTAAAGCTATAACATCTCTGCTAAGAGGTGCTGATGTACAGTATGTGCAGACCTGCTAATTACAAAGATCTGTAGATCTGTAGATACAACAGTATGATGTACACAATGTAGACACTTTAAGGCGTAAATTGATAGGAGAGTGTGTATTTTCATAATATGAAAATACACACTCTCCTATCAATTTACATCTTAACATAATACTATTTATTATATTAACCTAAACATAATATTATTATGTTAAATTATAAAGGACATCACATCTTTCTTACAGTAAAGGTCTCTAAATACAGTATGAATGATTTACATTATATCATCTTTCATTATTTAATAAAACCTAAATGTAAAGAATGAGGGTTAGTAGTTCATTCCTTTAAGCAATGCAGACGTATGAGGTTACTGGTGTAATAAATGCCATCTGTTCCCCTTCAGGAACTCGAGCTGCGACGAATGATTTGGGAACGCCTTCAGCGAGACCACGCTCTGAAACGTGTGTAATCAGACCAATGGATGGGCACAACGTCACGGACGGGGTGACGTGTGACCAGGAAGCTATAAAAACACATGCGGTGCAGACAGCGGCAGCTTCTGTCATTCAGCAAAGCACTCTGTGTGTGTATGTCTTATTTACCGTTGTCTGTCAATTTCACGAACGATAAGACCATGCCAAAGTCTAAGCACAAGACTGATAAAAGGGGTGATAAAGACAAACAACAGTTTAGGCTGTGTGTTCCTCCCTGCCCTCGTTACATCACGGGCGGGGATACACACAGTCAGACGCTTCGCTCCCAGAGGGCTCTCTTCAAGGAGGGAGCCCTTGCCCGTTCTCCCCGTGGCTCCGGTCCCGCGTCTGCCAAGGCAGCGCGTCGACTGCAGTCGTGGGGTTCGCAGATGGATCTGGTGGAGGGAATGGAGATGGGCAAGTCCCTTTCTTCTTCCTCTGGCACCAGATCCAGCGCCACCTCCCAGGGTTCGGAAGCACACTCTGAGGGAGTGGTTTCTTCCCCCCGCGGAGAGGGTGCAGCACTCAGACTGTCCTCCTCCGAGGAGGGCGATGGCGAGAGCGCCGAAGAACCACCCCAGTCTGGACAATATGAGGAGCTTGTGGAGGTTATAACTCGCACTGTGGCCAAATTAAATCTTGATTGGCCTTCCGAGAAGCAGGCTGAACCTTCAAAGAGCAAGTTAGATGAGCGTTTTTTGAGGTCTAAGCCGCTTCCTCCATGCCGGGGCTTGCCGTTTTTCCCTGATCATAACACTGAGGCGTCAAGATCGTGGGCGAGACCATATTCGGGCCACTTCTTTAGTCCTTCTCTCATTGACTACAGCAACGTGATGGGACTAAATGAGCGTGGTTACAGAGCGATGCACCAAGCATCGTCTCTGAAAGCCCCAGCACTGTCCAAGCCGCATCACATTACATCAGCACTGGTGGGCAAAGGGTACATGGCAGCAGGTCAGGCTGGTGCTTGCCTTCATACAATGGATTGCAATGCCTTCAGACAACTGCCTTCATACTCCTTCGTAAAAAGGAGGTCTCCTATTACACCGGAGGTCAGTCTTGTGAGACTGATTCCCTTAGCAGATTTTCTGACAGTGTGTAAGCTTCTGCTAAATGTCTCATGATGGGTCCTGCAGACTGTAGAAAGAGGTTACAGAAAGCAGTTTGGCTCTCCTCCGCCTCATTTCAACGGGAACAAGAAGTAAATACTCTTCTGAGGAAGGAGGTCATCGAGGTGGTCCCTCCTCTTGACAGAGAATCTGGGTTTACAGCCTGTACTTCATTGTTCCGATGAAGGATGGGGGGTTCCGTCCAATTTTAGATCTGCATCAGTTGAACCACTCAGTCATGCGACTGAAGTTCAAGATGCTCACTATCAAACAGGTCGTGTCTCAGATCAGGTCCGAGGACTGGTTTGTCACGATAAATCTAAAAGATGCATATTTCCATGTCTCCATCCTTCCTCAACACAGGAAGTTAATGAAGTTTGCTTTCGGGGGCGAAGCTTATGTAGCATTTGAAACAATCAGACACACATTTTTTCATTTGATTTAACAAATCAATTATTCCTTAGATTAACAAACAGCCACATACCCCTCACCCAACACCAGACTCGGTGCCCATATGTCTGTGAACGAAGTCCAGGCCCCTGGTTACCATGGCAACCAGGAGACTTTTGCCAGGCCA
>JAFVLL020043558.1:0-31916 GCA_021397915.2 Tor tambroides
TACGGAGGAACAATGAGAATGTCAAGAGTGGATTTTGCACGCTCAGTGGCGGGTGATGGGAGACAAGAAAGGCTGTCGATGGCTCATTTCCATGAGCGGTGGCGTTGTGCATCCTGGCCCAGAGCTGATTGTTTCAGTGTAGAACTGGCTGTGCTCCAGTGACTCAGATCATTGTGCTGCTGTAGATGTAACGATTTGGAGTCATCCAAGTTTGTATGCAAAGCTGCCCAATCCCTTTTGACTCACCGGGGTAACTTGTTGTTCAAAGAAAGAGAGAGAAAGCGAGAGAGGGAAAGAAGTGAATGAAAGGGATCAAAGGATGATAGGGAAGGAAAAGATGAAAAACGAGATAAAACGGGAGAGGTGGAATGAAAGAGGAAGCTAAGAAATGCGAACTTGAGTATTCACACCAAAAAAAGGCCAGCTACATCAGCCGGAGCAAAAAATAGCCTTTCAGATTTAAGGCCCCCTCAGGTGCTACAAGCGGACATTAATGCAAAAACGGAATATTCACCCATCTTATGTTTAAGATGAAAAGCTTTCCGGTGGAAAATATGAATTAGGGATGTGCATCTACATATTTTTAAAAACGATTGGTCGGTGGGTTCCCTGAATGACTATTTGACTAATCAGTCTTGAGGAAGCACTGTAAAATTAGGCTGAATTTGGGTTCACTTGAGCCCGTTGGATGCATACAGTAAAATACAGTATTCTCTCATGTACACAATATAGGAGTCTTGAGATTATACTTTATTTTAAGGTCCAATTCTCACTGCTAAGTAACTATTAACTATGACTTTTGCCTCAAACTCTTAA
Organism: Tor tambroides; assembly: GCA_021397915.2. Lineage (NCBI taxonomy): Eukaryota > Metazoa > Chordata > Actinopteri > Cypriniformes > Cyprinidae > Tor > Tor tambroides. The sequence continues at coordinate 817 of JAFVLL020043558.1, forward strand.
AGGTGGGGTAAGCGATTTCTGGTAGCCAATGTTGACATTTGAAATCACCAAAACAAACAGGCCCCTACCCCAAAAGATGTGCCCCACACATACGTACGGCAATGATTAGTTCTGTGAAACAAAGCAAAACCAATTTTACTCACCTATCGAGAAGAAACAAAGCAACCTCGGTGCCCGATCGCAGGCCTTCCCGCTCCTTGAGTTCTCTCCAGCGCTGGAAAGCTGATCCGATGTTTACACGGGTCCTACTTCTTGCCTTATTGTTACACCGTGTCTACACCGGACGCGAGCGGTGCGGCGTGGCGTGACAAAATAACTCATTATAATCAGTGATGCTGTCTACATTGGATGCCGCGCTACGACACGACAAATCCCAGACAATAAACTGCTGCCGCGTTTTATTTATGACATATTGACACAAATTTCAAATGATTTTCAACAGTCGCTTTGTCGCATCCAGTGTAGACAGACCGCGACAGGACAACTGTCGCATCCGGTGTAGACAAGGTGTAAGCCTTTTGTTCCATAGAAGTTTCCTCTTTTGTTTTTCATCCGCCATCTCTATCTTTCTGTCGCCGCTTGGCTCGGCTAATGTCCGTCCTGTGCACTGATGAGCGCTCTCTCCTCTGCATCATGAGTAGACACGCCCCTTACTGCTGATTGGCTACAAGTTTGTTTTGGTACTCGGCCCTGACTCGTTTTCTAAAGCATTTTTGAAAAAATGCATACCCCACCTTTAATTACTGCTTATTAACAGTAAGGTAGTTTGGTAAGATTAGGTATTGAGTAGGATTATGAGATGTAGAATATGGTCATGCAGAATGTGTTTTATAAGTATTAACAAACAGCCAATATGCTAGTAATCTGCATGCTAATAAGTAACTAGTTAATAGTGAGAATTGGTCTCTAAACTAAATTGTTACCAGACAACACACCAACATTTGTTGCAGGATGCCAAAAAAAGTGTGAGGTGCAATGCAACAGCAAAAAAAAGCCCATCTGTACAGTATGTACACTACCACTATAATAAAGTTTGGGGTTGGTAAGAATTCTTTTTTTTTCTATTTAAAGTATGTTCAGAAATCATTCTAATATGATGATTTTGTGCTCAAGTACAATTTAGTATTATCAATGCTGACAACAATTGCTATGCTTATTATTATTATTATTATTATTATTTTTTAGAATTCTTTGATGAATAGAATTTGAAATTTACTGTCTCACTGACCAGAACAGTAGTGGCTGACTAGTTGATTTAACCTATTTACCTAATATATTTTAATAATCTTATATAATATTAAGATTTTTATTTATAATATTATGTTCAGAAAGGATACTGGTCTACAGCTAATTTCTTAATTCTCCATCTTATTATACATGTGAACTTCTCAGCACATGGGTCAATATAATATTTTTAACTCACCGATGGAAAGGTCAGTCATGTACAAAACCATTTAAAATAAGAGAAAAAAGTGTGTTAGTCAGAAAACGAGACAGAAAAAGTGTGTGTTGAAGGGAAGCAAAAAGAGAGAGGTAGACACACTTTTTTGGTGGAACAGGAAGAAGAATAACACTCATTATGATTCTCAGCAAGGGTTGGACATCACAAAACCGCCTGGACTCCAACACCTGAACTTAGGCAAGGGAGCTCGAGTCGGTTTAATCATGCTCATTATAAAGCTGCAGTCCCTGTCCCTGTGCGCATCTCACCCGAGGACTAATGAGCGTTGAAGGCAGTTTTAAACCTCCTACTTTGCATCAATAATTCAGGGCCTGGAGGCAGCTCCACTTTAAAAGATTCCAAATCCGTGAGCCTCATTATCGGGTCTTAAACTGTGCGCCGCTCCAAGGAAGTGGATTGAGTAAACATGATCTCCACCACTTTTAAAAAGGCAGGGTTGCGCTTTAATTACTCAGAACGTATCAGAGTTTTTCGCATAACTAGGCGACAAGCAGTGATGAGAGCTGTTCAGGAGAGGCAACACCGTGAGCTTTTCCGAGCAGATCCCAGAAAAGAATGCGGGTCACTTGAGTTCAGAGAGACGTAAGAAAAAAAATGTGGGATGAGGAGGAAGAGAGATATGAAGTGGCTGAGCTTCATGATGTCACAAGAACAATCATATCTGTGGAACACAAAGGTTACAGAGAGAGACCGAGATCATTTGAGAGATATATAGTTAGAGAGAAAATTTGAGAAAGTTAGTGATAATTTGAGAGAGGCTTAATTAGATAATTGGTGAGAGGTTAGAGAGAGTGACAGAGATAATTTGAGAGTTATAATTTCAGAGAGGGTTAGTAATAATGTTAGTAATAATTTGAAAGGGGGATAGTAATTTGAGAGATGGTTAGTTAGATCATTTGTTATCTGTTTTAAAGGGATACTCCACCCCAAAATGCAAATTTTGTCATTAATCACTTACCCCCATGTCGTTCCAAACCCGTAAAAGCTTCGTTCGTCCTCGGAACACAATTTAAGATATTTTGGATGAAAACCGGGAGGCTTAATTACATTGTCAAGGCACAGAAAAGTATAAAAAACATCGCCAAAATAGTCCATCTGCCATCAGTGGTTCAATCTGAATTTTATGAAGCGACGAGAATACTTTTTGTACGCAAAGAAAATAAAAATAACATTTATTTAACAATTCGTCTCCTCTTTGTCTTCCGTTGGACGCAAAGTGCATATGCTGTTCTGTCATCAGTAACGCATGGATACGCTGTTTCCATTCAAATCAGCGTAAAGAAACATACAATACATATCCATGCACTACTGATGACAGAATAGTGCATGCACTTTGCATCCATCGGATGCTCTCCAAAATGACGCTACGCTGACACAGAGAGACAGAGAGGAGACGAATTGTTGAATAAATGTCATTATTTTTATTTTCTTTGTGTACAAAAAGTATTCTCGTCGCTTCATAAAATTCAGATTAAACCACTGATGGCAGATGGACTATTTTGACGATGTTTTTTATACTTTCCTGTGCCTTGACAGTGTAATCTACTTCGCAGTCAACGGTACAGCTACAAGCCTCCCGGTTTTCATCAAAAATATCTTAAATTGTGTTCCGAGGACAAACGAAGCTTTTACGGGTTTGGAACAACATGGGGGTAAGTGATTAATGACAAAATTTGCATTTTGGGGTGGAGTATCGCTTTAATAAGTTAGACTGTTTTTGCTCTATTTCGCCATCAAAAATAATTCCAAACATAGCAACAGCACTGTTTTGCATCTCTGAGCAACATGACGGTGTTTCGTTCCTGAATGAATCACCCGTTAAATGATTCGGTTCAATCGCAATGACTCACTTATTAACATTTGCTGCAGCCAGCAGGTGGCAGCAAGTGTTAAAGGGGTCATATGATGCAATTTCTTGTTTTCCTTTTGTTTAGTTTGCTATGTAGCTGTTTGTGCATGTATACGATCTGCAGAGTTACAAAGCTCAAAGTCTCCCACAAAAGGATTTATTCTTTCTAAAAGAGAAGGCTGATCCAGACCGGGCTTAAACGCCTCATTAAAACACGCCCCCACATGTCTACGTCACGATGTGGAAATATTTGTGTAATGCTGCCCAAATGTTCACGCAAAGAAAGAAGGCGTGGTTTCAAGTAACCGCAGTAGTGTTGATGCAGCCATGTCAGGGAGACACTGTGTGTTTCTACGCGAAAGCAAAAGCACTTTACTTGGCCTTCCGAAAGTAGATGCAATTAGGAATCACTGGTTAAGATTTGTTTACAACAGAACAGCACAACTCAAAAGTTTGAATTTGTGCAACGCATTTTAAGGCTGGCTGTGCACGAAGGTATTTCTTAAAAAAAAAAAAAAACAATTCCGACTTTGCTATAACAATCTGGCGCTTCTGAATCAGCAACTGTAACTATGTTTTGTTATAAGTTCAAGTATTTGCTATTGACTGTTCAAATGCGGAGTTTTGCGCGTAACGCGTCGTGTGTGTGAGTGTGTGTGTGTGTGAGGGGAACAGGGTCATATCACAGCGGAGTGTACAGCCCGTCAGAAATCGTCTTAACTGCGGCTTGTGTACTGCATATACATACAAGCATCATCACTGTGTCTGTCACGCGACTCTGTTCCCCTTTCGGGCTCGAACTGATGGTAAAACTAATATGAAAGCTGAAGCTTGCGATTATGGTAAGGGGTGTTACATTTCCGACGCATGCTTGTGCTGTTGGGCCAATCACAATGCACTGGGTCAGTTGGCCAATCAGAGCAGACTGCGCTTGTCGGAAGGAGGGGCTTTGTAGAAAAGGAAGCGTTTGAGAGAGGTGGGGCATAGAGGAACTACAATAATGTATAGTATTTGAAAAATAATGTGTTTTTTGAACATTAAAGCATGTCAACATATTCTGTTACACCAAATACACAAAATAATGATCTTTAAAATAGCATCATATGACCCCTTTAATAAGTGAGTCATTGCGACTCTAATTAAAAAATTTTATTAATTTCAAACATCAGTTGCCAAAGTTTTGTGTTTTGTATGTTCTGCATTTGTAACTGCAGGTTAAAGCATTACATGTCCCTCTGAGCTGCATTAAACTGTGTAAAAGCATCTAAATGCCATTCAGATGCAACTTCTATGTTTTCCCTGCATTGCAAAAATGAATTGTGTCAATACTGACTTCATTTGCTTGGTAACAGCCCAAATATCTTATTGACTTATTAAATTAAAAAAAAAACTCAAAAGGTGATGCACACTTTTAGAAAAAAAAAAATTGGCTTTATAAAGGTAAAAAATGCCCATAAAAGGTAAAAATCAATTTAAACTTATTGGAAAAGATTAATCTGCTATATGACAATAGGCTACATCAGCTGGAATACTTCAAACCGGAGTTGTTTTTGTTTTATATGCTGCTAAGACAACACCCAGATGGGCCAAGTAGCTATAGCTCCATCATTGTCAAACTAAAAAAATAGTTTTAATAAATAAATTTTAAAAAAGGTAAAAATCAAGGAAATTTCTGTGGCATTTCCTTCTTTTTGCTGTATGGAAAATGTACCGAACCGTGACACCACTATATCGTATCCAACCGAACCGAACTGAACCGAACCGTGAATTTTGTGAACCGTTACACCTCCAATAGTTAGAGATAATTTAAAAGTTAGTTTTATTTAGTAATAATTTGAGAGCACGTTAGATCATTTGAGTGTGAATAATTGAGTTAGTGATCATTTTAAAGAGGGTCAGCTAGTGATAATTTGAGAGTTAATTGATTTAAGAGATATATAGTTAGAGATAATTTGAGAGTTAGTTTTAATTAGTTACTTAGTAATAATTTGAGAGAGGGTTACATAATTTGAGAGTTAGTTAGAGAATGATAATTAGAGAGAGGGAGAGTTCGAAAGAGGTTTAGTTAATTAGTTAGAGAGGGGGATAGTTAATTATAGAGAGGGATTATTAGTTAGGTTTAAAAGATAGAGAGAGATAGAAAAGAGTTAGAAAAAGATAGATGGTTCAATAAAGTAAGAAAAAGAGTTAGAGAAAGGTAGAGAGATGGAGAAAGATATGGACTGATGGACGGACAGACAGATGCACTTTGCTAAATTAAAGTGGTGATATAGCTCATCCACTGACATATCTTATCCCAATCTCCCCATATATCATAGCAAACCCATTATCCAACTGAACTTCAGAGTTTGAAGTGCTCTGCATGGCTTCTGACAGCATAGTATTGGTCATAACCAAGGCAGAAATTGCAAAGAGTCCTAATAACTTGGCACATGCCCAAATAATAAACCTGACAATGCTGCAGCATGAACAATGGCTGAGGTCTTAATCACATTTAGAACACAACACAAACACGGCACATGTAAGGTGTTGTGTTATGAAATCTGTGTCATCAAAACTGGATAAAGCAGAAGTAAAGCCGGGGTAATTCAGCATTACAGTTTAGTTTGTATCTACATAAGCTATTTTCAGGGGATTCGTCCTATAGGAGATGTTCCAGAGAGGAACCATAGTGAAGCGAGACATCTGATAAAATAATATATAAAAAAAATAAGCAGCTAAGAGCCAAGGTTCACTTTTTTAGGTAAAACAAGCCTTTGAAAATCTCCTAGGCATTTCGTTCTAGACTTGGTGTTTGTCAACCCATAATTTATTAGCGGAATAGCTCGCAAATTATTCTGACAAACTATTCATCATTTACTCACCCTGTTGCACCATTTTGATCTAAGGAGATGTTAGAATGCCGAAGCGGTGTTGGTTTTGAATGTTAAAAGGCAAAGCAAGAAAAGAAGCAGAAACTGGAAACATTCTGAAAAACATCTCGCTTTAAGTTCTTTAGAAGAAATAACATCATATAGGTTTTGGATAAAGCATTGTGAGCAAATAATGACAAAAATACTAAATGACTGGGTAAACCATTCCTTAAAGCATTATCATTATTTTCAGATATAGTGCTGTCATTAATAAAACAAAGTCACTGTCATTTCGAGAATATCCTTTTTTTAGACTCAGAGGGACTTCAGTCAAACTGACATCATTAAAGCCTTATTTTAAAACCCCCTGAAAAATCTCCATTTTGAAAATGAAACTCGGAGGAACTGTTATCTTGCCCTTCCTCAGGCTCTTGAAAGATTCTGATATCTACTTAATGCACCATATGAGTTTCGAGATGACTTTCAATGGCGCGTTTCAAAAAAAAAAAAGTTTTCACCCAACTTTAAATTCAATCAGATAGTTACATAAAACATTCTCAAGGACACCTCGGAACGTCACTTTTCAATTTTACAGTTTGACGCGTCGCTAAACAACAGAAAAAATGCATGCTTTTATGCCTTTCCAAATGTTCAAATAACCCATTATTTCCCAACCACTCCATCCAACTCTTCTTCACACTTCATTAGATTAAAAAAAGGCTCTTGACTTTCTAAAAGATAAGACAGGGCCGATTTGAAGTCACCGCCATGGCAACCGTAACTGTGTTAAGTGACTGTTATGCACAGGGATGAAGAGGCATCGGGTACTACAGCAAAGCATGATCGGCTTGCTTTGCTGGGTTTTGATGGCGAGAGAGTTCACGCAGGCCTTCAAACCCTTCTGAAAAACGATATCAGAGATCAAGCACACTCCAATATTCCATATGAGCTTCTTCTGGGAGGAATGATGCATTTCAAACTACTTCTATATTCCCATGTGAGGTTGACTCTGGTCTGAAGTACAGTATTTTTAGCTGTGCAGACAATATCCAGAAATAATTTACAGATTATGCTAGTGCGCTTGACTTTGCTATATTTGCAGAGCGCATTACACGAGAAAACAAAGCTAAAACGAATGCCTGTCTGACATATACGCCTAAAGCGCTTCAGGCAACCAACTACTTCTGGGAGACAAAAGGAGAAAAAAGAAGAGAACTTCAAAACCATGAAGGTTATTGTTCTGCGTCACACGCTTGGTGTAAGAAGAAGCTCTGAGAGTTTTCTTAATCATACTATGGGCTGAAGCATAAGTACCTTTTTGAAAATGAGACTTCAGTGAAATTATATTACCATCTTTGCACTTCAGGCTTCCTTCAACTCTTTGATGTATGGAAGTCATTACATTTCGACAGACTCCACATCCACTTCATGAAGTTGATTAATTGCCATACTTGCCTGGGTTTGAGTCAGACAAAGGATCATTTCAAACAGACAGTTTAACTCTATTCTGCTTTTTATAAAGCCTGATTTCTGTTGATCTACTTTCATCTTTCAACACTTCCTGATCGTTTCTCTCTTCTTTCTCGCCTCATCCACAGAGATTTCCTTTGTTATGCAGCGACAGCCAATCATAATTGACCTTTACACCTTTAGAGTAATTATTATTCTGAGTGCTCTTAGTTATGTTACAGACAAAAGAAAAGCAAAACAAGAGAATCCATTTAGCTGTAATGGTTACTAGAATAAAGAGGTCATTCTTTTCACCTAAATCATTTCGCACCTTCTATCCGGATGTTTGAACGTGGCAATTGCGAGAGAGCTGGAAGTATGAGTATTATAATAAACCTCTTCGATCTGTTCATTCCAATACATCATACCGGATTACCCTCATTCGCTTCACTCCACTAAAATATCGTACAGCACACTGCAAACAGTGACCCAAATCAATTAGCCGTGCCCTAAAATCTAATCCTGCTGCACTGAGAGCGGTGCCGACTGAAGCCATCTAAAATAAACCTTATCATTTTCTCTTTAGATGAGGCATCGGTGATATTTACAGTTGGTTTGAAAAAACATAAAATGAAATATGATAAGAACCTGGGGTTACCTGACTGGAATGGTACCAAAATACAACTTGAAGTCTCTGACAGGAAATATTTCTGTGGGATTTTGGTGTCTTTTGAAAGCTCCTCGCAATCCTGTTGACTTCTGCAGGATGTGAAAGGAAACAGGAGCTGCTTGGATACTCACCGAGTTGACTCTCAGAGGGAGGTTTGTCAGCGTCACGGATCTGAGGAGAGAAGTTGAGAGAGAGATGACATTAGAGGCGTAGAATGAGTGTTTACAATTGGACCAGGAAGTAAATAAAAATCCAGCCTGGAGGCACTCAATACATGATTCGTTTTGACAAGACAATCCAGCACTATTAAAGGATGTCCATAAGTACCACCTAAACACTGAGGGGGAGAGATAGATGAGTCACAACCTATTCAGGCAACTAAATTGCAAGCTAATGATTATTCTTAACATGTAATGTTGTCTTCAAGTCCTCCTGGGAAGTTCTTACTGACAAAATCAGATGTCATGTTCATTCAAGTGATTTTAGTTATAAAAATGGGTTTCTGGGGCAAATTTAATAGTTCACTTACTTGTTTGCATTTGAATAACTTTGTAGGCAACGCAAAAATGAAATACTAACATATACTGGGGTCTAAAAGTCTGACACAAATTGAAAAAACTGGAATTCAAAACAAATCTAAAATAAACGCCTTTATCATTAATAAGAGAAAAAGTTAAATGGGGAAAACTCTTAGTTAATAGTGAATGTGTTCCCTAATCTAAAGTGTTACCATAAAATGTAACAAGAATAAATAAGATTGAGATTTATTAATTAATTGTGTGTGTATATTAATTTGAGATCATTTAGAAATTGTTTTTTATATTCTGTTTATTTTTATTTATTATATTATTTTAATATATAATAGAATATAAAAGCACAAATATTAGCCCAAAAATGAAAACTATGTACTGTATGCATATAATATTCACATATAACAAATAATATATTACATTTTTCCATTGTTATGCCAAATTGAATTCTTTTTGAAATTATACATGATAAAGAACTTTTATATTATTGCATCATTACATATTATTATTAATACATAATGTATGATATAATATAATATGTAATATAATTATTATATATTCTAGAATATAAAAAAATCATTTAGCATTTCAAAATGAATTCAAGTTGACAAAGAAAAACTATATGTACTGTCTATACTGTATGTACGTATGTATGTGTGTGTATGTATATATGTGTGTGTGTGTGTGTGGTGATTCTTGCTTTACCCAATTCCAGTTTATTGAGTAATACAAATTACCATCAACCACAGATCAAAGAATATCTGGAGTTTCCCCAATAGTAATTACGACATTGTGGTGTCGTTCGTTTATGCTAATCTCGTAAATACGATCATTCCGACATGAAGCCAGAATAAGTCTCCCTGTATGCATAAATTTGCCGTTCAATTAAACTTCTAAAAGAAAAACAAAATGTGGAGAGGATCCTCTGGGTTGTTTGAACTAATAAATCATGATTCACCATGTCATTAGCTCCCACAAATTGTGTGGTTTCGGTGCCCGGAGCTGATGCTGTTCTAACCCTGAGCGCTCAGCTCAATTAGGGCATTAGGAGGCTCATTCTGCCACCAGAGCTGTCAGCGCTGCCAGCCGACTGTGGAGGAAAGAGTGAATCGATCATACTTCCTGTTGCAAACTTTGAACGAGCCTTCCCCGCTCAACTCAAATCTCACGTCCTTAGGGACACGACGAGAGAAGCGAGCAAATTCTAGCAATACTCGATGCTCTCCCTAGTCATATTGCGGTATATTAGAGGATAAAGAGGAAAAAAGGAGATGGCTTTTGATTTATTGCAACCACTCTGCTAACAATTACTCTAGTCCTGAGCTCCAAGGAGCCCTCGGAGAGCACAGTTTAAACAAGTCATATATCTTTACACAGGGCAAAGCGTGGCACATCATTACAGTGAGAGGGAGAGGCTGAATCATCAAGGTGACGTTGTGAATCATGGCACGGTTAGGGGTTCTATCCATGGCAACCTGAGGAGGAGAAAACCATTGATTCTGAAGCCCCAAAGGACCAGGAAAAGCAAAGACAGGGGCTCGCTGTGATGAAACAGCCGCCTCCACTTGTATCATCACCACCCCAGGTTTCCAATCACCATCCTTGCTCAAAATACACAATGGAAGTGTGTAGCTAAGACTGTAGTGCTGGGCGATATATCGCATGCGACTGTCATGCGCATCTTGTCAGTAAAGCCAGTTCTGTGATTAACGGTAAATCTCCATCACCTGCTTTCAAATGGAGCGGCATTAACTACACAGAGCCGTAGTTCACTGACAAGCTACACAATATCGCGTTCAATATCAAAGGCGATTCATCTGCGATAATGAGAGCGATACTGCGTAGCTTGTCAGTGATCTACGGCTCTGTGTATTAAATGCCGCTCCATTTGAAAGCAGGTGATGGAGATTTACCGCTAATCACGGAACCGGCTTTACTGACGAGATATCGCGTTCGATATATCGCCCAGCCCTAGAAGTGCTGAGATCTGGTGATATTCCATATAAGACAGTACTTCCTTCATCTGAATCTAATCAGATTGGCTGACTTAACACAATTTCTTGGAATACTAATATTTTGATGTTTGGGTCAATAAAATTATATATATATATATATATATAATACATACACATTTTTGTTCAGCAAGGATGCATTAAAGATTAAATTGATCAGTGACAGTAAAGGCAGTTATAACACTATTTCAAAAGGTCTGTATTTCAAATAAATGTTGTTCTTTTGAACTTCCTATTCATCACAGAATCCTGAACAAAAATGTATCAAAGTTTTGACCAAAATTAAGCAACACAACCATTTTCAACACTGATATTAATAAGAAATGATTCCTGAGCAGCAAATCAGCATATTAATTAATTAATTTATTTATTTATTGCTATTTTCCATCTTATTAGGACAAAAACAATATGAATTCACAATTTTAATGTTTGTATCCCCCGGGATACATCGCCCCTTTGGGGGTATAAATAATGCATTTTTGTTGAGTATCATATTTTATAAATATGCATATGTACATATAGGCCTACATATGTATGTGTGTATACACGTCTGAAAAAAATCCATGTATTGCTGACCTAAACTATACTCAGTATTGCTAACTAAATGATTAATTTTAAAATGATTGAAAATAGATTAGTATTTCAGAGTTTTAAGAATTGAACTTATTTTCTGAAATAGGTAACAGTCTAAAATCTGTAGAGAGTCTACATTGAAAAAAAAAATAAATAAAATCTTGATTTATACTCCTAAAAGGGTGACATATCTCTTGAGATATAAACATTTACAGGCAGATTATGAAATTTTTTTTTTTTAAATTAAATTCATAAAATTTCAACACAAACATAATAAGCTAATGCTTAGCAACTTGTGACCGTAACATGTAACTCCCCTACAAATATTGGAAATATGTGAAAACTTTTATGAGGGTGAGTATTTTCCCATGATGTTTTTAAATGCTGCCTGTGAGCTAGACAAAAACAATGTATCTACAATCTAAGTCATCAAATCTAATTATTCACAACAAACTCTCATTCAATATGAAACCAAGAAATGAGACCTACACTTTCACTGCCTCTCCCCACAGCCTCTGAAATGTTTGTATCCCAGGCCAGGACATGTCACCCCTTTTAGGGTTAAAAATATTTTTGTATCCCAAACCTCTGAATGGTACTTCCAGGTATTTTTTTTTTTTTTTTATCAGTTTGCCTGAAGTTACCCAGTCGAAACAAGCACTTCTTAGGATGAAATAGGCTAAATCACTGGATTTGCCAAAGCTTGCAACATAAGTGGCATCAAATATTTGAAAGATATTCATAGTTTATACCATACCAAATTAGCAAGTTAACTAAATAATCACGAGCAGATCATTAATTATCACTTATAAACGGCTAGAAATTCAGATCACACAGTCTAAACACATTTTACTGTTTTTTTAGTATCTAAAACTGATTGCAGAGAATAATGAGACACTATTTAAATGATTTATTTTTCACACAAGTCTGATTTACTTAACATAAACCTGCTTTTAAATGACAAATAAAAACGAAATGAACTGTAGCTTTAAATGTCAATAAGACTTTGTTTTTTTTTTTTCCTCTAAGTATGTGGGTCCTTGCCAGAAAAAAAAAAACTGCTATATTCCACACCAAGGACTTTCAAAATTACATCTTTTCAAAATCGACTAGTCAGTGGGATGTCTGAAAGACTAGCCAGTCCAAAAGCCCTGTATAATTAGGCTGGTTTATGTCCAACAGAGACCATCAGATGTGCTTCTGTGGATAAATGGATACTAAGTGCACACTTTCAATAGGTTAACTGACAGATATTGAAATAAGTAGGCAAAATAACAACCATAATCTTTAATTGCACAAAACTACCACAGTTCTCCAAAAAAAAAACATAAAAAAATATATATCCATAATAATAGGAACTCTGCACACACCAGGTGAATTTGAAATCTGACAGTAATTGTCTTGAAATGCACTGTTGAGGCTGGTGAATTTATTACAAATGTGCTGCTTTGAAGGCTGTGGTTTAATGGGCCTGAATTTAGTCACGCAACTTCTTAGAGAGGGTTAATTGACTGTCAGCATGTTAAAAGCCTTTATGAGAGGTTGTGTGTCTAAATTCAACCCCTGTAGTGAACTGCCACTAAAAAAAAAAAATTAGGTTCGAACACATTTTCTCTTTTCCTGTATATTCATTTGAAATGAGGCATGTCACCACTGATCAAACTGTGCACATCTTCTCCCTCCCACCATGCCATAGATGTAGATCACATAATATTGTGCCACACAGCTCTGATCCACACAGAAATTTCTCACTTATATGCATGTTTTCTTTCACAGACTCATTTTCATCATATAATCAACAGGGGAGTGATATAAATCTGTTTGAAGAAAGTGGATAACAGGATAACAGGAAAAACGTCTTCACGGACTACTTGTGCTGTCAGATTTTTGATCTGATTGCAATGTGAGGAAAATTTATGCATGGGCAGAAAGGACCACATCAGAACTGATTTAATTCAGTGCCAGGGGTGGGTAGAAGGCACTGTTTTAATTAGGTTCTGTAGTTTAAGTCAAGCTCAAGGGTTTCTCCTCCTCTTCTTTGCACATACTTTCTGAAGTGGACTAAACAGGAGAAAATGGGCCAGTGCAACAGCTGTCGTCTGGATAACAGATAAAATACAATAGAGCGGAGGTGGCTGTATCATGCTACTTTGTGGATTACACAACCCTGACCTTCTATTGTCTACAGTAAAAAACCCGACACATTAAAATTACACAACCTGCTCATCCACTTCAATCTTTAAAACCCCACAACAGCAGCTTTAATTTTACCACAGAATGACAGAGTGTGTGTGCGTGTGTGTTTTTGTGGGCATGAGATATTTATTCTATCCCCAAGTCTACTTGCTGGAAAATGATAACATTCCCAACCCCACTATCATCCACTTACAATCTTTGTACTTTTTATACACATACTGTACATACAGTACCTAGTTAAATGGAGAATGTTCATTGTTAAAGCTGCAGCTGCAGTTAAAAATGATCCAGAAATCAATATTTGAGCAAGTACATAACCAGCCAGTGTTCAAAACTATCGCCTTACTTTAGCCCGATTCACAACGGTAAGCTTATAATAATGTTTCTAATTTGAGGTTTTCGCGGGAAATTCGAGCATGCTGCTGCGTCATTACGTCACGTGTTTAAACATAAAGAAGTTGCCCCAGCTAGTAGGCTATCGCATGTGAGGATCCTGCAGGTGGAGGATCGTTTATAGCCTTTTCTCATAGCAGCTGGAATAATTAAATGTATCATTTTGATGGGGGATTGTAAAATCCAGAAAGGATTGTGTGTTTATGAAACACATGTGAATGAAATTAAATTATATTCCAGTTTTAAATGTGCTTCTGATGACAGATAGCCTGGGATTACACAAGATTTGTATTTTAAAGACAACCAGTTCGAAGGGAGCATAGTTTGCTTTTTGGGTTAAAAGAATTTCTTAATATGAAATTCGAATGGTATGACAATTAGAGATTAGACTGTACAGAAATTGAAATCTACACGATAATACACACTATACTCATAGTTACGCAATGCTGATGTTGTTAATATTAATCTCTAATTCTAACATTAATTAGTCATATCTAACATTACTAACTAATGCACAAATCTGTACATAAATCTTCTGTTCCAGATTCATACACATTATTATTTATTGTTAAGTCTTATTTAAATGTTTCTGTTCTCATGACAGATATGTATGTATGTCTGTATGCATGCATTTATGGACCAAGAGCTTCTTAAAAACCACAACAAATTCCTTGTGTGTTTGCGCACACTTGGCGAATAAAGCGGATTCTGATTCTGAATAATTTGAGAATAAAGTATAACAATAATAATGATTTGCATGGTTTGATGTGATATGAGCTAACCGATCTTTAGATTAAATCACCACTGGTAGTGCAATTTATTGTAATGCTTTTTTCCTCAGTTGGTCAGAACAAAAGTGCCAGACTTGTTACTTACTTGTTAAGATGGCAATATACGGTGAAAATTCTTATTTGGGTCATATATTCCAAGACATAAGCTAGAATCTTTGATTCTGAAATACAATATCCACACCAGTGTGGTGACTGAGAGCCACACATACTTCTCAAATCATTAGATTCGTCCACGCTGGAGCCGTGCCGGTGCACAACCCCACGCAAGGAAGATAATTTCGCACAGAGCTGCAATTCCAAGTTTTCAAACAGAAATGGCGACAAAGAGGCAAAACTTACAGAATGCAGCTTTAAATAAATTGTCTGATAATAGTTTATTCATTTATTTAATTTATTATTAATCATTTAAAAAAAAAAATATTTTGGGAATAGACTTTAGTCTTATTTAAAAAAAAATTCTGAAAACTGCTCTTTCTTCCCAGTGTTGGCATTATTGACTACGACGAAAGAAAATAGAATATTAATATTAGATTCATAAGAATAAAAAAACAAACAAAAAAAAAGAAACTGGCAACTAACTGGCTTCTATATATTAGTGCTGTTAAAATAACTAATTAGTTAAAATAACTAATTAAATTTTTTTTCTGAAATTAATCGTGATTAATTAATTACACCTAACATTAAAAAAAAATTTCATTGCAATAATTTCATATTCAATCCTTAAATTACTGTAAAAACAACAAAGACAGTATTTTAATATTTGTTTAGGCATCTTTTATGACTAAAGGCCAATATCACTGATACCACTGGGGGCAATCGTGGCCTAATGGATAGAGAGTCGGACTTGTAACCCCAAGGTTGCGGATTCGAGTCTCAGGTCCGGCAGGGATTGTAGGTGGGGAGAGTGAATAACCAACGCTCTCTTCCACCCTCAATACCACGACTGAGGTGAGACCCTTGAGCAAGGCCCAACTGCTCCCCGGGCGCCGCAGCAATATGGCTGCCCACTGCTCTGTCCACTGTGTTCACGGGGTGTGTGTGTGTTCACTGCTCTGTGTGTGCACTTGGATGAGTTAAATGCAGAGCACAAATTCCGGGTATGGTCACCATACTTGGCCACACTTCACTTAACCAATACTACTAATGTAGTATACATGAATCCTTAAAGCTATAAAAGTTATTGATTTTCACTTTTCTTTTGTTCTTGATTAACAGACATCAAAGCAGCTGGGTTATTAGGTTATTTGGCTGCTATTTCTCTAAGAGCTGCCGCTGTTGAACGTAATGTGGATCTGACACGCATCATATTTTGTCACAAGTTTCAGGTCTGAAAGTCTCTATTAATGACCTGACGAGTTGAATCTATGTCAAACACTCTTCTGTGAGATAAAAAGTAAAAATACTAAATAAGCAATTACAAATTAAAAAAATAGAAATTCAATTAATTTTAAGAATTAATTAAAAAAAAAAAAAACTTCACAAAGAATAAGAAAAACAAAAACAACAAAACATTTAACTTTAGAGACCTGAGGAAGGTTTATTTTTCCTGCAAACACCTAAAGAAAATTACAGTCCAAGACAAAACCGAAAAGGAATGAAGGACAAACTCTACCCACCAACATGTGGTACAACAGGGATATCAGAGACAAAAACAATGCACCCAGAAGAGAACAGCTACATGTGGGCAGTGCTAAGAATATCAAATAAAAAGCACAAGACACACGTGGGACTCATAAAATCTTTTTCCTTGCTTTACAAGGTCATACAAGAAAATCATAAATTCAACACATTGTGGCATCTCAGGGCTGCCGGGAGCCTGTTTTGCTGCTGATACAGCCGTCAATGAACCAATTACTATTCAATGGCCAATGGCAGAGTCAGAATTAACTTCCCATCCTGTCCCATCCATATCCTGTAGTTTAAGGAATTGTTGTCTCAAAGCTCATCGGAAAAGCCAGTTTCTCTCCGTTGATACCTGATCTGAGCAACGGGTCTCAAGATAATCCCTTATGATGGCCATTTCTCATCCTTCTGCAGGAAAGGATCCATGCAAGCCCAGAAAAGAGCCGTTCCTTCACCATTCCCATTGCTTCCAAGTACGTCAAAAACGCTCTTCTGTGGGATTCTGAGAGATCATCAGAAAGGACAGTTCAGCACAGATGGCGAAGCCCAGAACTGCCAGTGCAAGCATGCCGAGATTGCAAGCAGCAGCAAGTAGCTTGAGTGACATTTGCCAGCTGGCACTCGATATCCTTCAGCTAAACCAGCACTGACAGCACTGAACCTGTTTGAAGAGGTAAAAATGAATCACCATTCGTTTCACATGGGCAAGGCTGCTTGAAATTACAGGGCCAAGCTTAATTGGAGTTATGTTTAATATGTGTGCTCATCTTCCAAGAGCAATTCAATCAAGGGAATCTTCTGAAACATTCTTGATTGGACTCACCTTTCAATTTTTTTCATACGCAGGCCAAGCCTGGTTCGCTCTCTTGGTTCTCGTGATATATGGGAGAGTATTCCAGCACACACCAGTGACCTGTCGAGTCTCATTTGCCCTCTGTTCCCTGAGCCATTGAGATTCCGAGTCCAGCGCCGTTTCTCGAGCTGCATGACCAATGCGGCTGGTTATTGAGAAAAAGGTTGACAGCAAAGGTCATGCAAGATTGAAAAGTTGAAGATGAAAACTGCACCTTGGTATATCTTTTATGAGCTGTTTGTTGTGCTGTAAATCACATGACTTGCAGGTTGTGGGTTATTCTCCATATTTCAAGCCAAATTGTAATCCCTGACCTGTATCCAAGAGCAAGGACAAGTGTACGACCCAAAAACATCATTTGCATGCAACCACTGTCTTGTACAGACATGCTGTCACGTGAACTGCATAGGTATTATGAAGAAAAAAAAACTTCAAAAAGATTTACTTTCATTAAGTAAAAAAGCACTTTACCTCCAACCCAACACTAGGACACCTTTACATTTAAAAAATGCTTCTTAACACAGTGGTGACTCATAACGCAAGAAAGAAAGTCGCAAGAAACTGTACAAGACAGCAATTTCACTTTTAGCTTGACAAATTCTTTTCTAACACATTAAAATTTGCAACAGTGTCATTGAGATGACATGCCAAACCTGACTGCTGTAATGCAATTGTATCAATCATTCATCAGGGCAAGTCATTAGCTAAAGCAGGAACTCTAACAAATGAGATACAACTTTCTGTTTCAAGAAATTCTACCTAAAAAATGACTGTGTGGTGCTAAATGGTGTCATATTTTTTTAACAGTAGTTAAAAAAAGGAACGAAATTTAATAAATACGTATGTACGAATTGTATGTATATTGTATTCAGTATTATAATAATATATAAATTAATTAATTATTGTCTTAATTGTTATTTGATTTGGTAAATGTAACAAACATAACTAAAAATGGAAATAATAAATATAAAAACACAAAAATACTAGAACTGTCCATTAGCCTTGCTGCACTGGTGTTGGTGATGTTACTGGTGTTAAGCTGCAACACCGGTTCCGTCACTTGCCCACCGCGGCACCGCCCCCAACGTCGTTTTGATTTTTTATAGTAATAAAAATCTTTTAGTTCAGTTAGAGAACACACACCACAATTAAAAACTGAACGTGGCTGCTCAATGCAGCGTGCTGAACGACAGTCGCGCATCACAGATCAAGAGCAGGAGTCAGTTTTCATTTATCAAGTGAGGAGCAAGTCAAGCTGACTGATAAGAAGAGTGACGATGGCGAAAAATTTAGTTTCGAAACGAAATGCAAAAGCGCCTGTTTCACAAATATTTTTGATTTTGAAAAGCCCGTTGACTCTTGCCATTTTACTTTGGAATTTTTTTTTTAAACAGTTTCTTATTTATTTGGTTCCATCGGGTTTGCTGATTTTCAGTTTTTTTTATTTTTAAACTTTGTGTAAGTGATTTGTTATTTTATATTAGGCCTATAGCATGGCGTATTTTATTCATTTTGTTAATAAACTAAACATTTTATGTTTAATGAGTTTGTACTGTTTTGTTGTTGTCCATTCAACCAGTTGAACTGTCGCCAATTCAAAAGTGAAAGTAAAATGTGCACATGCATTTATAAGCTATTTAAAAGCGAGGAATAGAGGGAAAACTGTAGCAAACTATCCCCACGGATCCCCCCCCATCCCCCGGTGATACCGGTATTACCGGTGTAGTCACACGTTGAGTGTGAACCAGTGGAAAAATTTCCTCACCGTCACAACACTATTGTCCATTTAACATGTTAATATATCACAACTAATTATTTTTTATTTTTCAACTGTAATGTTATATAGCTATGAAAATACTTTTTGTGTGTAAAGAAAACCAAAATAACTGTACTCATTTTCTTCTCTTCCGTGTCAATTTCTGCTGCGCATAAACAATCTTCGTAAACATGTCTGAAGATTTCTTGCAATTTTTTGCACAGCCTTACTTATTCAAACCAGAACATACAGACGATGAACTAAGTGAGACGGACGTTCTACATCAGAACGCCAGCTCCTGCGTCAGTAGCACCACAAGCATACGTTGTAGTCCTCTCGAGAATGCGTGCCGAAGACTGACACGGAAGAGAAGAAATTGTTGAATAAAGTCATTGTTTTTGTTTTCTTTGCGCACAAAAAGTATTCTTGTAGCAGTTGAACCACTGATGTCACATGGACTATTTTAACAATGTCCTTACTATCTTTCTGGACCTTGAATGTGGTAATTGCATTGCTGTCTATGCAGGGTCACAAAGCTCTCGGATTTCATCAAAAAATATGTTAATTTGTGTTCTGAATATGAACGAAGGTCTTACAGGTTTGGAACGACACGAGGGTGACAAATGAATGACAGAATTTTCTTTTTTGGGTGAACTATCCCTTTAACATGTTAATTTAGAATGACTAATTTTATTTATATTTTAAAAGTGTTAAAATTAACTAATCTATATAATCATATCTCCTGAATGAGAACAGGCAGCACAGAATGAGATGACAGAGCCAGTTACACACAAAACATGACCTTGCATTCAGAAACAGGCGGAAATGTCTGCAATGGAATAAAACAGATTCGACAAAGATGAACGGCTTGAAACTTCACACACAGTCCTAAAAACTCAACATATTTGCCAAGATGCTACAGAATGAATGCTCAACTAACCTTCATGATTGTTATTTTCAACGGAAATAAAGCACAACACCTGACCTCCATTTCTTTTTTTAAAACTCTCTAATCCTTTCTATGTCACTGAATTATTTCTTAGCAAATACTGATATATGCATTTAATTGTGATTTAATTAAATAATTTCAGCATCATGTAATTTATGTTCAAAAATTTCACACACAGAAAAGGCAGAAAAAGAGAAACTTCAATGACAGCAGTAGCACCATTCATTTGGATCCTTGATTGCAACCAGTCAATCCTCTCACCCCATGAGCTCGAGGATGTGCTGTCTTTGAAGAGCACTGATTTAACAGTAGGAGGGCCTGAACAATTGTCCATCCTGTCATCCCTCTGCTATGCAAATCAAGAGAAGCTTCTCAACTATTTCATGTCTATTTCTTCTACTCTCCATCTGTCTGAAAGGACCTAGCGGGAACTATTCATTAAAATGGTATTGATACAAAGTATAGGAATGGTTTTCCTTTATTTACATTCAATCAACCATGAATGCGTGAACCTTCAACAAACTGAACCATTCACTTTTAATTTCACCTGCTTGAAGAAAAGAGAACGAAATAACAAAGAAAATGGAAAAAAATGACTAAAAGCCCAAGACATACAAACACATCTGACCCCAGGTCAAGGTCTAAACACAAGCATATCACATCTTCCTTTCCACCAATTCCAATGCACTCACCTTCTCTTTCTCCTCCTCTCTGTCCCTCATTCCCTCTCCTGACCCAGAATGTCAGTGGCATTTCTGCTTAAAACTCAACAAAAGCTACAGCAGAAAACGAATGCATTAACCGTGAAACCTATCAGGGGAAAGCAGAAACGGCTGACGCAATAAAAGAGATGAGCGTTACTTGCGGCGAGGATCATTCTCTCAGCATTTCAGCTGTGAAGGCCCCTGTCAAAGTCCCTTATAGTTAGACAAACTCAATGCAATGCTTATTGCAAGACAATGACACAGCCTGACAATTTGAAGATAGATGTGCTACCAAATAAGCAACAAGTATTGATTAAAATGCAGAGATTAAATTAACCTAGGGATGCACTTCTTGGCAACTAATGAAAACCGATAATAAACAGTAGGCTATGTTGTGGGAGATAACTGATAAATTCAATTTTTGCAACCTGTTCAACTCCAGAATCTGGGCATTACAATGCACATAGATGATTTGACCAATAACTACAGCTTTTTAGGTGGTTTTATAATTTGCTTTAGGCTGTTCCAGTAGAGCCTAGAACAACAGTAGCATGAGTGCAATGAATCTTGACATTTTCATCATGCAATATGTATATGGGTACGTCTTCCAACATGGTTGTTTGAGGAATGAAAAGCTAGACCCTGCAACAGCTAGGGTTACACAACTGTTGCAAAACAAACAACAGGCCAGAAACACAATACAATCCTAGTATTTCATCCTTCAGTATTTGCTTATTTAAATCCAAATGGCAACTTTTTTTCCTCCAGGCAAGTGTATATTACATATACACTATATTGCCAAAAGTATTGGGTCGCCCCCTTCTAATGAACAGGTTTGACTACTTTAGTAATTTCCATGAGTATAAATCTTAATGTTTAAGCATATAATGATATTCTAGGGAATTGTGTGCTTCTAATTTTATAGCAAAAGTTTGGACAGGACCCTTTTCTATTCTAACATGACAATGCCCAGTTTAACACCTCTGGTGTGACTGTAAATGCAGACCTTGAGCCAAAAACTCATCACCAAACACCAATGACTTGTACATACGGGTACAATCATTTTAGACACTTCCAAAACTGTTGCAACAGAGATGAAAATACAATTTTTAAATATATGAATTATGTTCCCATTGTTGTTGCCACAGATTTGGAAGTGCATTTTTCTGTTCTAAAGAAGGGGGTGTCCCAATACTTTTGTCTATATAGTGTATGTACAAGTCATTGGTGTTTGCTGATGAGTTTTTGGCTCAAGGTCTGCACTTACAGTCACACCAGAGGTGTTAAACTGGGATTAGGACTTGGTTTTATGCAGACCAGTCAAGTTCTTCCACACTGACTGAATCAATCATTTTCTTTTTGAACCTTGCCTTATACACAGAGGCATTGTCATGTTAGAATAGAAAAGGGACCTGTCCAAACTGTTGCTATAATATTAGAAGCACACAATTAGAATATCCTAGAATATCATTATATGCTTTAACATTAAGATTTGTACTCATAGAAATTACTAAAGTAGTCAAACCTGTTCATTAGAAGGGGGCGACCCAATACTTTTGGCAATATAGTGTATTAGGGGTGTAATGGTAAGCCTGCATTCATAGTGCTGGATAAACAAAACGTGTACAAGCAGTGATGGGTCTTGAGGCAAGCATACAAAAAAAAGAAAAGAAAAGGGGATATTACAGATCTACAATTTAAAATCAAACTGCTGTCATACTCTGATACACAGCAGTAAACATGCGTCAGCCCTTACCTTTGTTGGACTCTCCACATCATTTCCCTTTGCAGTGATGAGGGGCACTGGAGAAGAAATCAAACGGAAAACATCAGATCACAACAATGAGGGCTCCATTAACATGCTGACAGAACTGCAATTCTAAAAGCCCATGGTTTTCTAATGTAAATGTTACGTGCTTCTTTAAGAAGAGGGAGTTAAAAGCCAGCTGATTAGAGGAGAATCTCTTCTCCTTTAATCTGTGCCAGCCGTTGGGGATTTCTGTCTGCACCACATGTATTTTGCAAAGTTTTTCATTAGAGCAGGAGAAGCTTCTCTCAAATTACATTTCCATTGATCCTGAGAAGAGAGTCGTTTTGTGAGGAGCCTCGAAATCGATATCGAGCGTCATAACGGCAGTTGCAGAGATGACTTTTGGTGCCAGTGAAATCATTGGGAGTGAGCTTCAGGTTCTAAGGATATGTCCTTGGATCAGTTCGTAATTGCTCCTTTTACTTATCCGCTCCTCGGGTGACATTATAAGAGCAGAGCCGTGAGGGTGTGCATTAAAAATCCAGATTAACTCGTATGAAGGTTAAAAGGCATTTGCTTCTCGCTACTTCACAAGTCCATTCACAACCTGTAAAATCTTCTTTTATATAACTCTTTAATGAGGCTGAGGTTTACACCTCTGAGCCAATAGTTGGTTTGAATTTAATATTGCTTCTTTACTCCTGGCCCTGTATGCTCGTAACTAAATTATTTATGGAGTCCAGTTCTTTGTAGATGTCCAAAAAAACTCTTGAGAAGCCTGCAGAAAAATTTCAGCATTATGAATTAGGTTCAGAGTTTTTCATATAAACATACAAATGGTGCCAAAATCCCAAAGTAAGCAGCAAAAAATAAGTTGCGTTTCTTGGCCTAGTGTTATGCTGAATACATTAAATATGCATAAACGAATGGCTCTGTGCTGAAAATGTCTGCTGGCTGTTTAAGTGAAAGCATCTTTAAATTCATTAATGTGGACAGCGATGACAACTAATATCTAACATTTGTTAAAAGTAGATGACTGGTAAACATAGCCATAGAGATAAGTGTAAAGAAATCTAGACTTGGCAGCATTAAAATTCCAAGTTAACTTCGAGATGAGGAAACATTGAGCAATATCACAAACGAGGGGAATCAAAAGGTCATGTGTAAATGTAACATGATTATGTGAGCTCATTAGACTCAAAGAGCGCGAGTGGCTCTGAGGATCTAATTAGTCATGTGGGCTTGAAAATAATGTTGCTGAACAAATGATATTAATAACAATGTATAGGTGCGTATTTGTCTTTTTATTTTATATTTAATGTCACACTGTTTGCACACACAGCTTTGCTGCCAAGCGAGTTCAGGGAATAATCTAATATGCTCGCCTAAACTTTTCTCCTTTTCACAGGCCATTGAAAAGGCCAAATTAATTTACTTAATCAGTTTGTTTGGATGCTTAATGTGAATGAACAGAGTTTAAAAATATCTATTAAAGTCCCTGTACAGCACTTTAGGTTATATTTCTTTTTTTTAAAATGTTATACAGTAGCCATTTCTTGTATAATGTATATATGTATCTTGTCTATTATAATATCAGCAATTTTATGCATGTTTCAATTGCTATAATTATTTTCATTTGTTGTCATTACCATTCAAATGTTTGGGATAGTACTTTTTTTTTTAAAGAAATGAATAATTTTATTCATCAAGGCTACATTAAATTGATCAAAAGTCAGTATTTTCAAAACTATTTCAAATAAATGTTATTTTGAACTTTTTTCTTAAAAAAAATAGAAAATGGTATCCACAAATTTAAGTATCAAAACTGTTTTCCACATTAACACGCTTATTAAAAATAATAATAAAACATGTTTCTTGAGCACCAAATCAATATATTAGAATGATATCTGAAGGATCATGACACTGAAGACTAGAGAAATGACTGCTGAAAATTCAGCTTTACCATCACAATAATAAAATAATTTGTAAATATTAAGATAGAATACAGTTATTTTAAATTGAAATATAACAATTTTAAAGTTCTTACTGTATTTTTAATTAAATGAATGCAGTCTGGTGAGCATAAGTGACTTCTTTAAAAATCTTAACCGACCCCAAACCTTTAAACGGGTTCATATTTATATCATATTTACATATATAAATAAAAATACATACTGCATGTATTTTTTAAATATATACATACATGTGAGCGCACATATATATACACACACACACACACACACACACACACACACATATACACACACACACATATACACTGAACAAAATTATAAACGCAACACTTTTGTTTTTGCCCCCATTTTTCATGAGCTGAACTCAAAGATCTAAGACTTTTTCTATGTACACAAAAGGCCTATTTCTCTCAAATATTGTTCACAAATCTGTCTAAATCTGTTAGTGAGCACTTCTCCTTTGCCGAGATAATCCATCCACCTCACAGGTGTGGCATATCAAGATGCTGATTAGACAGCATGATTATTGCACAGGTGTGCCTTAGGCTGGCCACAATAAAAGACCACTCTAAAATGGGCAGTTTTACTGTATTGGGGGGGTCTGAAAACCAGTCAGTATCTGGTGTGACCACCATTTGCCTCACGCAGTGCAACACATCTCCTTCACATAGAGTTGATCAGGTTGTTGATTGTGGCCTGTGGAATGTTGGTCCACTCCTCTTCAATGGCTGTGCGAAGTTGCCGGATATTGGTAGGAACTGGAACACGCTGTCGTATACGCTGATCCAGAGCATCCCAAACATGCTCAATGGGTGACATGTCGGGTGAGTATGCTGGCCATGCAAGAACTGGAATATTTTCAGCTTCCAGGAATTGTGTACAGATCCTTGCAACATGGGGCCGTGCATTATCATGCTGCAACATGAGGTAATTGTCGTGGATGAATGGCACAACAATAGGCCTCAGGATCTCATCACGGTATCTCTGTGCATTCAAAATGCCATTGATAAAATGCATCTGTGTTCATTGTCCATAACATATGCCTGCCCATACCATAACCCCACCGCCACCATGGGCCACTCGATCCACAACGTTGACATCAGCAACCGCTCACCCACACAATGCCATACACGCTGTCTGCCATCTGCCCTGTAGAGTGAAAACCGGGATTCATCTGAGAAGAGAACACCTCTCCAAAGTGCCAGACGCCATCGAATGTGAGCATTTGCCCACTCAAGTTGGTTACGACTATGAACTGCAGTCAGGTCAAGACCCCGATGAGGACGACGAGCATGCAGATGAGCTTCCCTCAGATGGTTTCTGAAAGTTTGTGCAGAAATTCTTTGGTTATGCAAACCGATTGTTGCAGCAGCTGTCCGGGTGGCTGGTCTCAGACAATCTTGGAGGTGAAGATGCTGGATGTGGAGGTCCTGGGCTGGTGTGGTTACACGTGGTCTGTGGTTGTGAGGCCGGTTGAATGTACTGACAAATTCTCTGAAACGCCTTTGGAGATGGCTTATGGTAGAGAAACGAACATTCAATTCATGGGCAACGGCTCTGGTGGACATTCCTGCATTCAGCATGCCAATTGCACACTCCCTCAAAACTGGCGACATCTGTGGCGTTGTGCTGTGTGATAAAACTACACATTTTAGAGTGGCCTTTTATTGTGGCCAGCCTAAGGTACATCTGTGCAATAATCATGCTGTCTAATCAGCATCTTGATATGCCACACCTGTGAGGTGGATGGATTATCTCGGCAAAGGAGAAGTGCTCACTAACACAGATTCAGACAGATTTGTGAACAATATTTGAGAGAAATAGGCCTTTTGTGTACATAGAAAAAGTCTTAGATCTTTGAGTTCAGCTCATGAAAAATGGGGGCAAAAACAAAAGTGTTGCGTTTATAATTTTGTTCAGTGTACATACACACATGTAATAAGAAACTTTTATTTTGGATGCGATTAATTGCTTTTACAGCCCTACGAAACACATTTGCAAATGTTTTAAAATGATCTCCAGAACCCTTTAAGCAGCCATTTTCTCTCTTTCTTACAAAATGTAAGCCATTAATAATAAATAACCCATGGGTGGATGGATTTGCTCTGCCCTGAACATCATTGCTGCTCTTTTTCCACAGTGGCTGAATCATAAAGGGCCATGGCATTTTCAGCATATCAGTGGGCAGGATGAGTCGAGGCCAGAGACGATATATAGGTCTGCTGTTGCTGTCAGATAATTCCCCCAACAGTTCTACCCAAGCATTGGGTTGTTTACAGCTGACGAATGCACACCGCTACTGACTATCATCAGGATAGCTTCCCTAATGTGCTCTGCTCTCACAGCAGCAAGAGCTAGATCACAATTTCACCTCAAATCTAATATTCTGTATTAGTGCTCCGACAGGAACGCGAAAGAAAAGCAATACGGGAGACTCATAATACTACATCTCCCCGAGCGTGCCATTAAAACGATTGTAAAACGCAAGAAATATGTTTTATATAAAAAGCTGAGCGCATTCAGTTTCATTCAGCCAATCTTAAAGAGAAAAAGAACCATTAAGGAGATCCATCTTGAGTTCTAAATAAATAATTCCACGTAAATAAGAGAAACTGTAGAGTGAGAAAATAGGTTTCAACAAAGAAAAATCACTTCTTTCAGCAGCAAGACAGGCTACATTCTAACATGGACTCAAAGAGTCTGTCAGGGTGGATTAAATATGCAACATTTGGCTTGAAAACCTCGGCTTCCTTCAGGAACGCATCCAAGTTCACTCCTCGTTCTCTGACATCCGTCGCAAACTTTCAATCTTTTCATGCCGGTCCCCTGAGGATGTTAGGGCGAGAGAGACACACGAGGGCCATTTACCAGCTCTCTGAGCGCTACTTACACGTGGCCACCGAGACTGAATCACTATATAGCGCCCTCCTTGTTTTTGACAACCGCTGGCTATATTCTTGATAAAATACTGTGAGAAAATCATTTGCCTGAACTGACATCTGTGCACGATTTTTTCAGATGTCTCCCAGACAAATGCAAAGAACAGATGCTCTTTCAGATAAAGCAGAACAACAAAGAAAAATGATGGAAATTAGAAGCTTTGGATGAAAGCTTCACTTGGGTAGTCAAAGGGTTTTCAAAGTCTGTTAGGACAAATGGATGCACAGTTCCTGGGAACAAATATGGATACTTCCCTGCTACATATGTGTAAAAAGTAGTACATCAAATCAGCAGGATGCCTAAATGCTCAGTATTCATCATATAAACAAACAATACCCAAACTACTTGCTGCATCCGTTGAGATTCTGAACATAATTATAAAAAATAAAATTGAGGTTGATACGTACTGTAAAAAAAATGACCATGATTTTAACAGTAAAAGACTGTAAAAATACTACAGTAAAAACCTATTCATTAGTTAACGGTAAGTTTCCCTACTATATATGGTGAAAAACTGTACTGGACATTACATGTAATTTTACGGTAGTATACAGTTTATGGAAGTGAAAAATAACATATAATTTACAGTGAATAAACGTAAATTAACATTTCCAGAGTTCCCTGTGTTACATTTCAAATGTGATGTTTTTTTGTTGTTGAAATAACTGTTTCTTCTGAGTTTTTTCTAATAACTTATGAAGATTAAGGTTGTATGTTACATCTAATGTTGTTAAATTAAAGTTTATTGCATTATATCAGTTTCATGTGTGTTACCATGATGGTGTTTAGCATTTGTGTGAATGACACTGTGCACCTTCTATATATGTTAGTGTTTAAAAAGCTGCTTGTGATGATAGGGGTGTGAACCTACACTGGTCTCACGGTTCAATTTGATATCACGATGTATCATGATGCACTGATGAAGCACTGCATCCTCAATTTTAAATTTTACTTCACATGTGTACAATTTTGTCAATAAATACAAGCAGTCAGATATATGAACTGGGGCCCATTTCAGAAAGGAGGTTAAGTGAAACCGAGTATGTAAACCCTGAAATGAGGGAAACTCTGGGTTTTCCGTTTCAAAATGGAAGGTTTGTCAAACCCGAGAAAGCAGGGTAAGTCAAGCCCATTTCTGAAAGAGAGGTAACTTGTACTCAGAGTGAGTTACCGTGGTTTAAATACCTCATTCATTCATTCACACTGCAAAATTGCTTACTGAGTATTTTTGTCTTTTTTCAAGTATAAGTATCTAAAAACTCATAGGCCTAGACGAAAAATGGTCTAAGATATTTAGTCTTGTTTCCTGGGAGATTTTCCTTTTAAGTCCATTTTACGTAAAACATGTAAAATTGTCCACCATAGGGCAAGAAAAATAATCTTAATGCAAACAGAAACAAGAATATATTTAATTTATTACCCCTTTGGCAGATAATTTGCAAAATAAGAAAAATGCACTTTAAAACAACGGAGATGCAGAACACATTATAAGTCCGCTGTATGCAGATTTTAAGGAAAGTGTGCATCCCTTTCACACTCATTCGGAGATTTTTTTCCTGGGCACAAATCCGTCAAAGAGGAGTTTCACAGGACTGTAAGTCAGTGGTGTTTAAATCGGTTTAAATGAGGCTAATCTGATAAATGAGTGTTAGACTATGAGGAAAAGGCTGTAGTGCACTGTTGTTTGTAAAGTCATTTAGCCTACACCCACTTTCATGCTTAAAGCTTTACTTTGATTGAATTGTGTTTTTACTTTTAGTTGCTGCCACGTTCTTGTTTCTTTTTTCTGTCTTTTTCCTTTTTTTGTGGCCATGGGATACCATTAAAATGAATATTAGTTCAATAACTTACAGTTTTCACCTCTGATATTATAACAGTTATTAAGTTATTAAGAAGTTATGCATTGACTCGGAAGTACGCGGACGTCTTTTTGTCAGGTGCTGTTGCCATGGTGAATCGTAATTTCGGAGCTCCACTGACCATGACTTTTCATAGTCGTGGTGCACGCGCTAAACTCAGTCAACGTACTCAGAGTTGAATGAACTAACAGAATTCAGCTGTTCTGAAACCGAAAACTCTCAGTTTCCCATCTCACGGTAATTCAACTCAGAGTTCAAGTTTAAACTCAGAGTTGGTTGAACCTCCTTATTGAAACGACCCGGAACCTTTAATTTTACCTGCTCAAAGAAAACATGCTTCTTGAATGTCTCAAACATCAAACAAAACTCAAGTCTGGGCATTGAAGACATCAGAAGCATTTAGAACAAATACACAAAAGTAAATACTAAATACTTGGCACTGACTAGCCTTAACAGCTCAGGGTGAAAATGGCTGAAGTTAGTGGTATTACCCCCTTCATATTTTATTTGTGCGTGACATGATTCACAGACAGAGTCTTCTCCAGGTCGTGCTTACCAGATTGTTCATAAAAGCCGAAATGTGTCGTCTCGCCTCCCTCCGCCATCGTATGCTACCACGACAAAGCACATATGCGACAAATGACATCAGAAAAGCGACAGCACGTTATAATCGGTTATTGTCTATTATTGAACCGATACAGAATCGTCCTCATCTGCATCGCGGTGTATCGTAGAAACGATTAATTTCGACACCCCTATGTGATGAGCTTTGGTTCATCATGTGACTTTCTCATCACCACCTGCTTTTGGTGGTTATCAGTGTGTTACAAAGGTTGGTATATTAACAATTATATCAGTTAATGAAATTACAGTTTTTAAATATAAAATTAAGTTAAATCCATAAAACCTAAGATGTTGTTACCGTATATATTCCTTTATATTCTTTATTACTAATTTTTAATTATTTATTATCTATTTATAAATGAATAAATAAATAGTTGTACAGTAGTAGTAGCAGTAGTAATAAATAATAATTAGGGATACACAATATTATCGGTCTGATATCGGAATCGGCCGATAATGGCTTTAAATATAAATATCGGCATTGGCCTGATATGAAAAATTATGCCGATATGTCTTGCCGATAAGAGGAATGGGTTAACTCGTGCTCAGGGTGTGCTAGTGATTAGATCAGGTCAGCAGTGTGGCTCATTCTTGAAGCAAAGTTTTGTCTGAATGACAATTAGATTCACTGATTTAGATTGCTGCACATAATCTGTGAAAGCACCTACAGAATGATGGGTTCGGTGTATAAACAGTAATAGCACGTGCAGTGGCAGCAGCGGCAGCCTCCCCTGGGTCCTAACGCCCGTTCCGTAAGGAGTTTTAATCTGTAGGGGGCGCTGTTGGCCTACTTCTAATTAAATTAAAAGTAAAATAGCCTACACAAATAACATTTAGACTTGGGTTTCTGATTAAATAAAGCAGTAACTGATATCATAAAATAATGAGTATGTGTTGATTTAATGATAAGAAGCTATAGCTTAAATGAAAAAAATAAATAAATAAATAAATAAACATGACACTTGTAAATTAAATAATTTTATATATGGGTGATTCTCACGAAATCCAGGTTTAGAAGGTTTCAGGCATCAGAATTTTTAAAATGCCCTTGAAGCCAATTTTCTTTTTGCACATATAAGATTAAGGTCTGAACTTACTATAACCATAATTTTTAGAAGATTTAAAAAAAAAATCCTATATAATTATTTACATTTTTTAGATGAAGTCCATAAAAAATTATCATTACCGCAACATGAAATTACATTAAATATATGGTTAAAAATGTGTATTTTTTGGCTAATGTTAAAGTAGACTCTTATTACTCATGCTCAA
The DNA here is from genome assembly GCA_021397915.2 of Tor tambroides. NCBI lineage: Eukaryota > Metazoa > Chordata > Actinopteri > Cypriniformes > Cyprinidae > Tor > Tor tambroides. The sequence continues at coordinate 31,897 of JAFVLL020043558.1, forward strand.
AACTATGTAAAACTCTGGAG
>JAFVLL020043559.1:0-14980 GCA_021397915.2 Tor tambroides
GATGATGGTGAGATCAGATCTCTGTGTGGAGCACTGGCTGTTTCAGACTCCTTGTGCAAACAAAAATCTCACTGGATTATTACAATTAATGGCAAAATGAATGTTTGTAAATGTAAACTGATATTTCCTACTGGCATACTACAGCAAAAGATAGAAATAACTGACTTAAAACCATTTTTAGCTGGTGAAAATACTAGTAGCCTAAAACTTTTGCACAATACTGTATATATACACACACACACACACACACAAATAAACAAATAAAAATGACAAAATCACATAACAAAATTACTAATTAAAATGAAAACTGAAAATCTAGTGTGTATATTTGGTTTAATTTCAGATTTATTTCAATTAACAGAAACTATTTTTTTTTAATCATTTTAGTTGTAGTTTTAGTTACCAGCAACACTGAAATTGACTTGCAGTATATTCAGCTCTATGTCTTATAGTCACAGCTGTTGTTCACGGTTGCAGATGTTATGTCTGCTGGCAGTGGTACGAGTGGCAAATCTAATGTGATTTACCTCTCTTAAATGCCAGTCCTGCTTTAATGTGGTCACTCGAGGTCATCTGCATTACTCAGTGCACTGGTTTTTCTATAGTCTGTCGGTGCTAGCACAGCATACCAATAACCTTTCTTCTCTCATCTGGTGCCATTCAGTGCTAACTGAAATGTGCAGAATACTAAGCGTGTGTTTTTTTTCTTGTAGCTTTGAATGAAGGCAAAAGATTTCTGTTTCAAATGTGACACTGAAGACTGGAGTAATGGCTGCTGAAAATTCAGCAAGAATAAATGACATTTTAAAATATATTATACAAACAGTTACTGTATTTCAGAATATTACTGTTTTACTGTATTTTTGCATCTAAATGCAAATAAATGCCTCTTTAGTGAGCATTAGAGATTTCTTTCAACAACATTTAAAAAATCTTACCCACCCCAAACTTTTAACAGTAGTGTAAGTGTGATGCCTCCTTGCAACTGTGCATACTTAGTATTCATTTACCCAGCATCATTATTTTGGTCTGTTTTGGTATGTTATCATGCTTTTTTCCCCTGTAGCACATGACTGAAATTTAAAGCCCATGAAGTTTTAGGTGTTTTCATCTTGTTAAAAGTCATGTGTCCCGATGACAGTGAAGGAGTGGAAGGTCTTTGTGTGTACTACTGGAGTAAATTCTCTGCTCCTCCCGCTATTGCTGAGGAACTCCGGAGAGTGAAGCCGTCCTGGTTGCAACGGCGTCTACCTGGAACCAACAAGGTTCTTTTTAGCAGGAACGAGGAACGCTACTACATGGAGAGGGACGAGGACACACTGCGTCTGCTGGGTTAAGAGCATTTCATCCCTCTGTTTTTGTCCTTTCCAAAGTAAGGAAAACATCTTAACATATGTTCCTGCGTCTGCAGGTTTGAATCCAGATGACGGTGGTGATGCCGAGGATGAAGACGATGAAGATTCTGATGACAAAGCGGAAAAAATAAAGAACTCAAACTCTTTACAGAGTGGCAAGTGGCAGTTGGGGCTGCAGGGTACAACCATAATACACTGTAAAGCCTGTTGAGTTTACTCACATGATTTATGAACACTGACTCATTTGAGTTGCCAAACATTGGTTAAACTAAGCTCTTCTGTATCCTCCATGATACATCGTACCACGAGTGAAGAAAAACACAAGTAAGCCATGCATAGGTAAGGCGATTCAAATGCAACCATGTCCCATTAATCCTCTGAGTAAACTCTGCATGCAAGTCCTTCAACCAGGCAGGTTTTACAGTGTACTATCACTATCATACTATCATTCTGTCATGAAAACTCCTCTACAATCATTATTTTGGTTGTATTTTTGATTTGTTCACTCATTTTGATCATGTCTTACTTTCATCTGCCTAACAGCCATGTCTTTTGACCTGTACGCTAAGTATGGAAACAATCGCACACTCACTCTTGTCAGTCCGAAGAAGCCGTATTACCAGTGGAGGCTTCGGGTGCCATCCGGTCACGTCGTGCGGCTTGTCATTCTCACACTTCAAGGGGCGACACCTGGAAGCTGCTCTGCCAACAAGCTGTCTGCTTATGATTTCCTACTGCCGCTTCAGAACAAGATCATCGCCAGGTAAGTGGGACAGCACTTACAGAAAATTGGTTTTTGTCCATGTGCATCTTTCATCGTTTTGGTGTTGTTTAATTATATTACTTGGAAGATTAGTTCAACCAGAAAAGAAAAATTAGTCATCATTTCCTGTCATTCCAAACCTATTTGCGATCTTGGATCAGAATTCTTGGATCAGAATTTTGTAGAATCTCCATACTTTTTTTAATGATGAAAACAGAAGCTGTCAAGTTCTAAACATGGCAAAAAAGCACCATAAAATTGGTCCTTTTATTTTTTATTTTCTTTTATTTTTTATCATGATTTTAAAATAATTATTTTCCATTTTATTATATTTTAAAATGTATTTTTTAATGATGGAAACAGATGCTGTCAAGCTCTAAACATGGCAAAAAATATATTTTTTTATTTTATTTTATTATTTTATTTTATAATGATTTTAAAATAAATATTTTCTATTTTAATATATTTTAAAATGTAATTTATTTCTGTGAGGTTGAATTTTTAGTGTCACATTACCCTTCAGAAATTATTTTAATATGTTGATTTGATGCGCAAGAAATATTTCTTTTGATTATTAATGTTTAAAACAGTTGATCTGCTTAATACTTTTGTGGAAACAGTGATACATTTTTTTCAGGGTTCTTTGATGAGTAGAAAGATTAAAAGAACAGCATTTATTTGAAATATAAAAATCATCCTTGGTAAATAAAAGTATTAATTTCATGAAAAAATAAATTCTACTGACCTCAAACTTTTGAATGGTGTTGTATATTTTAAGTCTTCTGAATTATGTTTGTTTGTTGTGAGGAATGGACAGAATTTTGCTGAACACCTCTGGCGTAGCTCTCAAATCTCATTCAATTCAAATATGCCACATTAAGATGAATGCATGAATGCAGTTTTTCTTGTTTCATACTGTCATTGTCAGAGTAAAGTTGACTAAGCATCAAACGACATCTCTCTTTTTCCTAGATGGTGTGGTCTGCCAATATCAGGAACGTCTCCTGTAATGAAACTGACATCTTCTGGAAACGTCATGCTTGTCACATTTTCTTTTAGTCGTCAGAGGCAAGGAGCCATCTTCAAAGCTTATTTCCAAGCTATACCCAAAACCGGTGTGTGAATTAGCAATTAGCATGAGATGCTATCATTTTAGTCATTATTCTGCTCAAGGATCAGAAATTCTTTGGTGTCCCTGTTTCTGTAGAGTGTGGTGGTTTCCTCACTGCGTGGAACGGCACAGTGACGTCCCCTTACTACCCCGCCTACTACCCTCCAAATGTGGACTGTAACTGGAAAATCAGGGTGAGCCAAGGCTAAAGGCTTTCCCATGTATCCCATGAGACTCTTCCCCAGTGTTAGCAAGCATGCCCTGTGAACCCCATTCAGAGGCCTGGGATGCTCCCTCTTTGAGACGAGGAGCACAGGGTGGCTGCTGCTTTTGTGTAAGAGTGTGTCCGTTGAGACTCTGGTTTCTCTTTTAGGCTCCGTTGCCGGGATACCTTCTCTCCGTGACCATTGTGATGCTAGACATTCAGGATTCTCCGGCCTCAAGCACCTGCGAAAAAGACTGGCTGGAAATAGGTGGTGTCAAGTGAGTGTCATTCATGTATTCATGACTAGAAAACAGCTGACCTAAACTTCCCTATACGAGCTGTGGGTCCACATGCGATAGGTTTATATTACGTCCTATGAGAATCATATCAGATGTTTTTGCTGAACTGCTAGCATATTTGTGTGCATGTGTATGTTTTTCTTATGCTTCCATAGACTCTGTAACCCGATTGGGGACAGCAGCAGAAAGAGGATCTACTCTTCACCCGTCCTGCTGCACTTTCACTCAGATGAGTCTTTGACCCATAAAGGTTTTTACCTGATCTACAGGGCCTTCTCTCCTGAAAGTGGTGAGTCCCTTATGTGGTTTTTAGAAACTGCATATTATGTAGTTTTTTTTCTTTTTTTTCTGGGTTTTAATTTTTGTTTTGTGTCTTGAACTGTTTTGCTATGTGATATTTCAGGGCCAAAAGTAAACAATTTAGTTGTGAAAACTATTAGAAGTGTGTATCACCTTTAAAATGGTTTTTGTCAAAATAAAATAAAAATAAAAAAAATGATCATTCAGCGTCACAATTTTGACAGTCTATTAAGCTGATTATTTGCAGTGAAGTATTTTTAATTATTTTCTATTTTAATTACAAAACCATAATATTTAGCTACTCTACCAGTCAAATTTTTTGAACAGTAAGATTTTTAATGTTTTTTAAAGAAGTCTCTTCTGCACACCAAAACTGCATTTATTTGATCCAAAAACAGTAAAATTTTGAAATATTTTTACTATTTAAAATAACTGTTTTCTATTTGAATATATTTTAAAATTGAATTTATTCCTGTGATTTCAAAGCTGAATTTTTAGCATCATTACTCCAGTCACATGATCCTTCAGAAATCATTCTAATATTCAGATTTTTTGCTCAAAAAACATTTATTATTATTATTATTATTATGTTGAAAACACTCATCATTTTTGATCAATTTAAAGCTAAATAATTGCTAAATAAAAGTATTGATTTATATAATTTCTTTGTTACAAAAGCTTTTTATTTCAGAAAATGCTGATCTTTGGATCTTTCTATTTGTCAAAGAATCCTGAAAAAATGTACTCAACTGTTTATAAATATAGGATAGGTTAAATGATTCTTCAACTAACCATTTGTTGAAAAATAAAATAGAAAATTTCTTACATTTTGTACAGAGATTGAGGCCCAATTTTGTACCCTATTCATTACACACTAATTTCTTTTCCAAAATAAAAATCTTAACCTATCATGGCATTTATTTTATAAAGAATTATAAGCTAATTGAATCATTCTTCTACATTAGCGTGTCCGAGGCAGTTCCGCTGTGGAGATGGCAAGTGTATTCCTCTGAGGAAAGTGTGTGATGGAGAAAAAGACTGTTCTGATGGACGAGACGAGGCCAAATGCAGTAAGTGCATGAGTTACATTTTCCTTACTTTCTTTTCAGCCAAGCATAGTTGTCTTATTTAACCCTGTTCTACTTTGCTATTAGACACGTGTAAACCAGGAGAAGTTTATTGTATGGGTCAGTGCAGACCACACAGCCAGTGTAGCACTGCATGTGGTGACAGCAGTGAAGAGAACAACTGTGGTAAGAGTGTCTTTTTATTAATCCTTAAGAAGATTTAATACTTCAGCAATTTCTCTCTTTCTGCATTCACTGATACTCAGAGATGTCTATTTTCATTGCTACAGATGTGTGGAGAAAGTTTGTGGTAAGACCTGCCTATGTTTCAGTGTGTTTGTGTGTGTGTGCACATTCACCTATATATGCGGTCACAATAACGAAAATTGATATGCACTTGAACAGGAGCAAAATCTGTGTGGGGAACTTTTAACTCCAAACTCCCATTGCGGATTCCTATTGAAATGACTATTTTGCCTGCGAAATTTCACCAAGCAATGGTACATGTGACCAACAACCTATAGATTTGTCAAGCTCATTTTTTGTGTGTGTGTGTTTAATTTGCCCACCTTTTAGGAGGTAAATGCTACCATATGTGCCCAAACAAAATCTGCCTCCCCAAAGCCTCAGTGTGTGATGGGATTGTGGACTGCAAAGACCGCAGTGATGAACTCAACTGCACAAGAGCATGTGAGTAAAACCCACTTTACCTACAATTCTGCTCTATTTCATCATATTTCCTTGCTTACTGGCCCAAAAATGTATTTGGACAATCAACCCAAATGGATTTCAGTACAAACGCATTCATAACAAACACACATGACGTAATCAGTAAGACTTCCCTGTTGAAAAAAACAGCATATGCTGGTTAGGTATGTTTTGAAGGATGGCAGGTGGTTTGAGCTGGTTTAAGCTAGTCCTGAGCTGGTTATGAGCTGGTGGGAAACAGAGCAGTTCTGGGGCACCATTTACTTCCATAGTAGGAAAACAAAATACTATGGAAGTCAGTGGTGCCCCAGAACTGCTCTGTTTCCCACATTCTTCAGCATATCTTCCTTTGTGTTCAGCAGAACAAAGACATTCATACAGGTTGGAACTACTTGAGGGTGAGTAAATGATGGCAGAATTTTCATTTTTGGGTGAACTATCCCTTTAAAGCTGGTCATGTGCTCGTCCTAAGTTGGTCCCATAGTTGAGAATACGTAAAAAAAATAAGGCAACTTGATGCAGTAAGACTTTTGAGTTCTCACAACAATAGTATTTTAGTTCTTCTCAGTAAAGATACTTTGTTCAGCCAATGTAAATTTGTTAGTTCATGCAATGCTGATTGTCTTATTTTGCTAATAGAAAAATTCTTGTCACAGCAACTGAAACAACAATTAACGTCATTGAGGTAATTAATTTTTTTCTGTTTCCTGGAAGAAAAAAAAGAATGTTTAAAAAGTCACCATATTATCGATTTTGTTTATTTACGAATTACAAATCTTTATGGATAGCTTAGTCTAATACGTAGACAACATTGTTTTTGCTTGTAAAACAACTTATAAGACTAAGATATCCAGGAAAAGTATATGAGTGGTTGAACATGCTCTAGGCCTCAAAACTAGACACACAAACCTCAAAAACGGTGACAACCAACAAATGTTAAAAAGATAAGCTCTTTACATTACAGTACAACAAATAACTAACAATAATGACAAAACGGCAACAAAAAAGTTTAAATTAAGTCAGCAAACAGCAAAAAATAGTCCTATAACCGTAACTGCATAATTTATTCATGCTGTAATGCATGCTGGGAACTCACAATGCCTTAACATTTCAACAATATGACATTCTTTGTTCAGACAACTGTTTTTAACTAGTTGGGACAACAAGGGTTTGGTCTGACAAGAGTTTTAATGTAGTTTCAAGAAAATACTCTAAAAGTTTCGTAAACTGGAAAATGTGCATTTACATTTTTTACAGTGTAAACAACTAGCTCCTGCTCAGGACCATCTTAAACCAGCTCAAACCAGCTGCCATGCTTCAAAACGTACCTAACCAGCATATGCTGGTTTTTTCAACAGGGTTGTCATTATCAGAAACCATGTCTGAAATCTTTTTATAATCATATTTCTTTCATTTTATCAGTGATGCATAATATTCTGTCTCTCTGATCATTGCAGTTTCTAAAGGATGCTCTCCTTCCTCCTTCAAATGTGCCAGTGGAAAGTGCTTGAGTAAGATCAATCCGGAGTGTGACGGCATTAAAGACTGCAAAGATGGTTCAGATGAGTTGCGCTGTAGTGAGCATTCTCATAGAATTCCATATTATTATAGTTGGTTACATTATTGCAAGCAAGATTCTTTGCTTGCATAACAAATCCTACAGATCTTATGCTGTGCATGTAGGTTGTGGCACGAGGCCCAGGAAGAGGGCAAAGATTGTGGGTGGAACGGATGCCCAGGCAGGCTCATGGCCGTGGCAGGCCAGCCTTCAGATGGAGCGCTATGGTCATGTGTGCGGGGCATCTCTGGTGGCCAGTCGCTGGCTTGTCTCTGCAGCTCACTGCTTTCAGGACTCCGATGCAATCAAGTGAGGTTTTATTCAGGCACATGCACTACTGTTCAAAAGTTTGGGGTCAGTATTAGTTTTTTGGGAGATAGTACTTTTATTCAACAAGGATACATTATATTTATCAAAAGTGATAGTAAAGACATGGTTACAAAAGATAAATGCTGTATCTTTTATAAATGCTGAACAGTTTTCAACATTGATATTAACAAAAAAATGTTCTAAGCAGCAAATCAGCATAAGACTGGAGTAATGACTGCTGAAAATTCAGCTTTGCATTACAGGAATAAATTACATTTTAAAACATATTCAAATAGAATATGAATTTTATTTTATTTTATTTATTTTTTATTTTATTTTATATTATTTTATTTATTATTTTATTTAATTTTATTTCATTTCATTTTTGAATGTTGCAGGCTATCTAAGTCTCCAAAGTACTGTATGTGATGCTCCAGGTATAAAGTGTTTGCTCATGTTTTGGCAGGTATTCTGATGCGCGATCATGGAGGGCCTACATGGGTATGCGAGTAATGAACTCAGTCAGCAACGCAGCAGCCACCAGACAAATCCGCCGCATCGTCCTGCATTCGCAATACGACCAATTCACCTCCGACTATGACATCGCCCTTCTTGAACTAAGCGCCCCTGTCTTTTTCAATGAGTTGGTACAGCCCGTCTGTGTTCCTGCCCCCTCTCACGCCTTCACCTCCGGAACCAGTTGCTTTGTCACTGGATGGGGGGTTCTGTCAGAAGAAGGTACGTCACATTGGAGAAACTTATTCAGAACAAACAATTACTTCTTGCTGAGCTGAAGCAAGATAACATTAGCAACACTGTCTTGAAACACGTGATTCACACGATGACTAAAGAGGAGAAAAACGCATTCTAAAGAAATCATCTTTGACCACACCCACTGAAAAATCCCCAGGATCCCCATCGAAACGGCAAAGTCACACATTAGATGCTACCTGTAATGAATGCTTTTCACATTTCCATGGTTCTCAGAAGCGGAAATAATCGTAGTTGGGTAATCTTCTAAAGTGGTGAATGGAAACTACATGAAATATATATATATATTTTGCTCTCATTTGGCCCAGTAGCAAAAGAAAAATCTGTGATAACATTGCTATGACCTTAAAAAAGAGGAACAAAAATATCGATGGACTGATTATGTTGGTCAGAAAAGAGAAGGATGTCAAATTTGCCTTTACTTCCTTAGCCGTTGTATTAGAAACACTAATGCAGCAGCGTTAACTAGTTGTCTGAAATTTAATGTCATGGTAATATAACACAAAAGACAGTGTTATAGATGTACTTTAAATAAAAAACAAAAGAAAATATACAATTTTTGTAAATGTGAAATTAAAATTTGTAATTTTTGGTAGATTTACGATGCGAATTTGACTGGTACTTATATTTTCTAAGGAAATCTTATTTCAAAATGATTTTAAAATGCATGCCTAACTAATAAGCAATTAATTTATTTTTATATTTGAAGCATTTTTATATCAGTAACCTTTCAAGAGCAGAAGGGTTTTAGAAATAAGTCAGATTAAACAAGTAAAATCTGTTGCAAATGCCATTTCATGTCATTACATGCATCTAAAAACTTCTGATTTCAGGTGAATTGGCCACATTGCTGCAAGAGGCCACCGTTAACATCATCAATCACAACACTTGTAATAAAATGTATGACGACGCGGTCACTCCCAGAATGCTTTGCGCCGGAAACATTCAGGGAGGCGTGGATGCTTGTCAGGTTAGTGTGTGCTTTTGTATTCACTGTTTGTCAGTGTTCACCGTTCATATATTCACATCTGTGTTCACACAGGGAGACTCTGGGGGACCTTTAGTGTGTCTGGAACGTGGCCGGAGGTGGTTTCTAGCAGGGATCGTGAGCTGGGGTGAGGGCTGCGCCCGACAGAACCGGCCCGGAGTTTATACACGTGTCATAAGGTTCACAGACTGGATTCACCAACAGACGAAAGGCCAGGTGTGACTTACACACGCACACATATATTTACACCAGAGAACGGGTGATTGGCCCACACTCAATTGCATGTGATCGAGGTGCACCGGCCCAGCTCTCATGGTGCCCAGACACACACCTCTGCATCGGAAGCAATTTCCCACCAATTCCTGTTGATCAGCATTTGAAAACTCTACCCACGGTCTGCCAGCAGCTTCACTCCCCTCTTTATGCCCCAAAATCATAAGAACCACCTACAAACCAACTGTACTCTATAAAGCCTCGACAGCAGACTACTAGTATAGAGATTGAGGAGATTATTTGCAGTGGAAAGAGTTATCTTGGTAAGATTTGTGTTATTTGCATACAGTGGCTAAATATTAGTTTTCATTCATTTACTCATGTCAATGGAATCATTTTAAGTTTTTCATTGTTTAAGAATGATATAAACCCTCCACTTCGCAAGAGTTTAACTGGAATTCATGCGTGGTCCTCCTGCTTCAAGAGTTCATATACTCCGGACGATACCGAAGTTGACTGTAGTCCATATGAAAGCAGGGTTTGAGGAGTTTGGTGTTGTAAGGTGAATTGATTCTCTGGAGTATTGGATCTGCAGTGTTTCTTCATAGGTGTTCATCTCCAAGCAAAGGACCTCAAGCAAGACCAAGAGAATGCTCGATATATTATTTGTCATGATATTTGGATTGTCAGGGCGTGTTCTGACTAAAGGTATGTATGATGTGCTTTACTTTTATCATAGAATATCAGTTTTCATTCGTATTCTTATTAAACATCTAAGCCATTAATTTGTTTATTTTTTAAATACGCACGGTTTCATACTCCAAGCGAAAGTTAGAAACAACATTTTGGGAAATGCTTGAGGATGTGAGTGTGGCATTCGTTAGTCACAACGCATCATTTACATTTAATGATGAGAAAACATCGATTGACTTTGGATGAACATAACCTACTAACTTGTTCGCGTTTTTTTTCATGCATTCATGCCCAATTAGTACTAATGCGTACTGCGTAAACGCAAAATTACGCGCTGAATCAAATGTGCTTTAAATTGTTTTTCCAAGACTATGGCAAGCCTATTTAACATTTACATTTATAATTTAAAACGAAATAGTATTTTTGTTACTAGTAGCATTTTCGTTTTTATTAGGCTAGCCTACTAGAAATGAATCCAGCTATGCGACTAGTACCATCTATACAGTTAGTGACAATTGTCCGACTGACTGAAAAGTTGATATCAAACTCATATCCCCATAAAATTTGATTGCACTTTGTTACAGAAAAAAAAGTAGTTACTTGAAACTATTTTTATTAGGAATGCTATAATCTAATGATCTGGTAATATTATTTAATGATCTAGAAATGGAAAAGAATCAGAATGAGCAATAATAAAATGCATATAAAAATTCACAACAGACAAAAGGTATGTGGACAATAGACAAAACGCATATGTAGCCTACAAGATATAATAATTTACAAATAGGCTATAATTGCTTATTAATAGCTAATACAAATAAGTACTAATATAAAAACGGACATTAGCTTTAAGAAATAAATGCTAAATCGGCCTGCCATAGCAGGACAAGTTGTTTTGATAGTAGAGACCTCTCTGCTCTTACTTGGCATCCGTCTTTAATGTTTGGCCCCGGTTGAATCAGAGAGGGCGTTATTTCCTGAGACTGATGACTTTGTGAAATGGTAGTTCTAATATAAATGACTTCGGGGTCATGACCATCGTGAGGCAGGAACCAGCGCTAATCAGGGTGTTATAGCTAAAACAGACCCAAGGGGAGGAAGCAGGGGATGAAGTGATGTACTGTCCGCAGTGCGTGATTATTAGTGCTTTATTGGTCAACAACCCATCACTCACATCACAGGAACTGAAAACTGAAATTGATTAATGGCCAAAGATGTGTTTTAAGCATATGTCCTATCTGCGTGCTCAAAAGCATACAGTTATGCCGGGAAAATGATTTTAAATGAATTAGGGTATTGGACTTTAGAAAGATTCCTAAAAAGTGCTACAAACAAAATGTACTAGAATAAAAAAAGTTCAAATGAACAAAAATAATTCACTATTTAAAAAAACAAAAAAACAAACAAATGTAGTTATGCAATTGCAATAATTATAATAATAATTGCATTTTCGTTTAGCTTATTATTGTTAAAATCAAAGGTTCTAGTTTGCAGCACCTTATGGTTCAGCAAAGAACCTTCTTATCAAGAAACATTTTCCTTGCAGGTCTTGGCTTTATTATTTTTGGTGATCAATAAAGTTAAGCACTAGTGCACAACTTGTTTTTGAAAAACTAAAGCGTAAAATTCCTTTGTAGAACTAAAAATGTTTCCTTTAACCATTTAGATTAGCACATGAACTTAAGACTTTAAATAGCCTATTCAAACAGCGACATTTTTAAATAGCCTAGGCTAGCCTAGGTTTCCCAGTGGGTGCAGTTTTACGAAGCAGTCTTTATAGATATTGATGTATTTTTTTTTTCTTTTTGTTGTCACACGTGAAAAGACCGAAGAATTAAATTAATACGCGCAAAAATTAGACTAGGCCTACGTAAATGCGTAGTGTTAATAAAGTCGTTTCATACAATTTTAGAACTAAAATTGAAGTCATTTTTAAATGAATGCATTCTATGTTCTATATTATTATTAAGCCCTTTTTCGTGTAACTGATATTACCTACGTGCTTCGCTAGCTATTTAAACTCCACCCTTATTTGCTCTGGTTCATTAGCGTTTATTCAAATAGCTACGTATAAGATTTGTTGAAATTGGCAGGTTTTCGTCCTGTCATTAGTGGCAGGCGCTCTTGTTGAGGTTTTCTGAAACGGAACCTCAGCGTGTGGACCGGCTGATAACGAGCCTGTTTGAATCCCATGCGGGACTCGCTGTGGGAAAAAGTGCTTAACTCCTGCTTCCTTTTTTTCATTGGTCTAACTACAATACCATTTTAATGTATAGACGGCACATGGCCTGCGCATAGCGTGTGAATAATGGAAAGGAAATGATGTTAAGTTTTTTAAAAGCAATAAACAATGGTGAGAGCGGTCAGTATTGAATAGACACGTCTGCGTTGAGACTAGATGTTTAAAATCATATTGAATTAGGTTCCACCTTAACCCACTGTTAAGTGTTTTTCCTAAACGACAAAAAGAGATGAAAAGCTGGAGTATGCAAACACTATTTTTGATTTAGTGTAGGCTATTTGTGCTTACAAATGTGATTCTGCATATTAAATAGGCTATTAATGTCACAGCATCACGCTGGTAAATCATTTTTATCGGCCTGTTATTCAGTACAAAATACGAAGTAGTTACGTTCGTTTTATGTTCCATTGGGCGTGTTGTCTTATTAATCAGATAAATAAAATTAAATTTATGCATGTATTTGTGTACATATATTACAAGAAGATAACAAGAAAATATTATCTATATGCAAAGTTGAAAAATGTTATTATAATTATTGTAGAATAATAGATACAAAATTGTATCTGTCACAAATAAAGAAGTCAAATGATTTTGAACTTAGTCTACAGCTCACATTTTACCTTTATTTTATTTATGTACTTATTTACCAACAGTAAAAAAAAAGAAGAAGAAAATTTAAAAGAACTGGATGTATTTAGTTATTATTATTATTATTAAAATTGCTTGATTGCACAGATACTATTGAACTGAACTGAGCTTGATTTTTATTGATGATTTTTATTCAGTAAATCTCCTTTATTTAATCTATAAACATTGCCTTGTAAAGATCCTCAAGTATCTCTGAACAATACTCAATTGACCTTCAGTAACATCCTTTAGTAGTGCTGTGCTCAGAAGCACCTAAAATATAACTCTATCAGTATTATAGCAGGAACTGTGGGCCTGTTTCTATAGCTTTAGACGGCTACATGGTTCTACATGGACTACCACTCTTATCATCTAAATGTGGTCAATGTCACTCTTTAAAGCTTCACAATATCTTATTCAGCAACCTGTAACATGCCTTTCTGTTTTCTGTCTGAAAGACACAGATACAAAAGGGAGGTTCAGTTCTCCAGTGCTGGATGTTACTGAAAAGGAGCTTATTATAGAGAGAAATCAGACATTTCAGCTAAACTGCAGGTGAGTGATTTGTCATGATTAAAGGAGGTTAAATCTCATGGTTAAAGGAGAAGGAAGTGGTTAAAAATGGATCATGAAGTTTTGGATGAGTCATGTATGGCTTTATGATTAACAGAGGTGATACAGATTTTGGTCAGGAGGAATGTAGAAATACTAAGTAAATGTTTGGAGTCAGAGATTGTAAAATGCAAGCATTAAAGATGAGAATTGAGTGGGGTCCAAAATCCTGAGAGCACACTGAAGATCTGGGATTTACAATTTGATTTAAACCTTAAAAAAAGAGAACATTTTGGGCATTTAAATGACTGAAATATTTAACATTGTGCACTATTTCTAGGTCACTAACCAATAATCTAATTTGACCATTAGCTCCTTTGTACAAAAGGTCAAAAGTTCATATGCACAAGAGTCTCCCAAATCATCCTAGAGAACTTGATCATCAGATTTTACACAAACTTCTTCATGCATTTTGCATGATGCTGTCATTAAAGCAAAACTAAATACTAAAAAACTAATCATAAGTCAACCATAAATCATGTTTACTAATCTGACCTCACATTCTGTGCTAATAAAGCATAAATGCTTTTAATTCAAAATGCAAAAATAGTAATAGAAACATTTTCATAAGTGGTCTCAGACTTTTGGACCCATGCTGTGATGTACTTGGACCATTGGTATAAAGTTCTTTGCATAATCCAAACTTGATGTTTCAGAGGACGGTGGGAGCTCCATTGGGTTTTACCATCAGCCGTCCCGAAAGTCTACCACGGCAACCAGATAGAAGAGACTCGATGCGGGAAGAAAAATAACCAGTACTGCAGCCGCCTGACACTCAGTCCAGCTTTAGCTCAACACACTGGCTCTTACCGCTGCAGGTACCGCCAAAAGCAGCGCAAACAGGCCTCTGTATACGTCTACATCACAGGTAAGATGCTTCAAATGAACGCTCAACCCTCAATTCATATATTCAATATATGAATAATTTAACATCATTATACATTCTCTTTGTAAGTGAAATATCTGGATATTTAACACTTAATTTAACACGTTATTACATTAAAGCTAAGCTATCAGGCTAATTGGGTATCTGTATGCTATGCTAGTATTTTAGCTAACTAAAGGCCTATTAATACCAAGGACGTTAACTATAATGATAACGTTAACTATAAAGTTTTAATTATCATTCTAATTCTGTAAAAATAACGACAGAGAAACA
>JAFVLL020043561.1:0-16150 GCA_021397915.2 Tor tambroides
GGATTGAGTTGGGCAGGTCATTCCACCAGGAGGGAACAGTTAATGTAAAAGTCTGTGAAAGTGATTTTGTGCCTCTTTGGGATGAACAATAATGCACTGTTCACTTGCAGAATCTAAGCTTCTAGAGGCACGTAAGTCTGAAGTACTGAATTTAGGTAAAGGCATGCAGAGCCAGAGGTGGTTTTATAGGCAAACATTAATGCCTTGAATTTTATGCGAGCAGCTCTTGGTAGCCAGTGCATATTGATAAACAGAGATGTGACATGCATTCTTTTCAGCTCATTAAAAATTAATCTTGCAGCCGCTTGTAAAACACAATATATGTAAACAGGTAAAGCAAGAATAGAGCCGTGTGTTTCATAAAGTTTCATGATGATAGTAAGTGTTTTGTACTGAACGCTCCTGTAGCTTCAGCAGCTGTCTGTGGTTGAAGACATACACAGATATCTGTATTGTTCTGAGCTTTGTGTGGGCCTGAATATATCATCTGCTTTCAAATGCCAGATCAGCTGTTTCATAAAGCTGTGCAGTTACGAGTAATGCCAGTGGTGATATATCATTTAACACAAGCCAGCATGCTGTTGTTTCTGTTTAAACACATAGGATCAGCCTTGGGTAAGGCACTGGTATGCTGCGAGACATTTTGATGGTGCGGGACAGGAGTGATATCACACAGATTCAGCGGTGCAGTAGTTCAGATATGATCTGGACTGATGCACTAGAGTTGTGTTCCTGACATGCAGCGCAGGAGCTTCGTGTATGTCCAGCGCTCAGTTGTGTGTAGATGTTGGGTCATAGAGATCATGAGCAAACATTGTGGGAAAAGGCTGATCATTGCTGTTTGTCTTTGGGATTTCATACATCCACTCAAGAGCTCTGGGAAATCTCTGCTTATTTTTCATAGTATGGCTCTTTCCTGCTCTGTTTGTACACCCACTCCATCCTCAAGACATCCCATAATCAGCAACAAGCATTTTGTCACTACTATGCACTTGCATAGAAACTGATACAGTATTTGTATTGTGTACATACATTTTACATTCTACTTAAAGTTCCTGCATGCAATTCCATTGTGGACTGGAGCCCAACCCATATCTCAGCCTCAATCGCAGTAGTACACTGCACACACAGCATCAAATGCTTAAAATGTGGTGACATTTCTGCAAAATTATATTACTTTGTTTCTTGCAGGTTTCGCAACACTTTCATAGTGAAATGTCCAGTGAGTGGCACTAAAAGTGTATTCAATGTTCTAGGAAACAGATGAACAGGAACCTGGAAATGTTTTATTATGTTGGTTGTTGTACATATTGCAGCAGATCAGAAATGAATTGTCTGGTGAGTGACGCTAAAAGGTTAAAACTCTATCGCATGTGAAGATAATGTTGCACCTATAATAAATGCTACACGTAACCTATAATTTTAACAAAAACAAATGTGGGATAAAAGCTCATTTACTGAAGCAACCA
Source organism: Tor tambroides (assembly GCA_021397915.2). Taxonomy (NCBI): domain Eukaryota; kingdom Metazoa; phylum Chordata; class Actinopteri; order Cypriniformes; family Cyprinidae; genus Tor; species Tor tambroides. The sequence goes on from JAFVLL020043561.1 coordinate 1,470, forward strand.
TGTCAGTTTATTTTGCTTCTACAAGTCTTTGAGGTCTTTTATCACGACTCGTACCAGTGATGTGTAATGCTGCACCGGGTGAGCTATCGAGCAAGTTTACTACATCAGAAAAGCAACACATATCCAGCTGATTATATCAAAATGTATTCGTTTACAAATCATGCACTATGGTAAAATTGTTTTGAGCTCATAACATAGTATTGTGTAAAGAACAACATGAAATTAAGTCTTTATTAATCAATAATCTGCTCCTGTAACCATCCTTTGTCTAAAAAATGAATATCTTTAAACACAAATGTGCTTATTTGCTTCAGACCCCAAGAAATTCCCAAAAATGTTTACTCTTTCTTTCCAATTCTAAGTCAAAATGGTCCAGTGTTCTTTTGTCAGAATTATGCTGCCATGAGATTAACTGTAATTCTGACTCTTGCTTTATAACCATCATTAATCATTAATAAGGGCTTTCGTGTTTAATGTAAATGTAATGCTAATATATCAGAGCACACCTGAAAAGAACACTACCAACAAATCAGCAAAGTACAGTAAAGTGTGAATAACCTCTCAGTTGGTATTTACATATTAAAACAAGTGTGCTTAGTGTGCTGCATACTAATCACCTGGCATTTAAATGATTTCTGCTTTGATTACATTTGGCTACATGGCACAAAGGAACAGCTGAACGACTCTCTTGGTAATATTAAATATAACCTAGCAGAACACTGTACTGTACTGCCAATAAAGATGAAGCAGTGCATTTAAAGGACGTGCTCATCATGTCAGATTAAGACTTGGTGCATTATGAAATCATTCTGCATTTTGACAACAAGCCCTCCACTTCAAGAGGACAACAAGCTTCCATACTGATATGCATTCATTTTTTCTATTGAGATCTAAATATTTAATCCATCTAAAATACGCCAATCCACCATAATGGAAAAGAATCACAAAATATTCAAGAATTGCCACGGTTGTTTAGACATGTACAAGTACTTTTTAATGGCATGCAAAATGTAAGTTCAGTGCTATAGAGCAAACCAGAGCAGTGAATATTTCACAGGTCAGCATAATTTCTGTAATCACATCTTGATCCAACAGCGGGTCATGCTGTCACACTATACAGTCCACAATGGCAACCTGCCATCAAACAAACTATTACCGGCTTTTCAACAAAAATGCAATAATGCATGACACCGCAAATGAGGAAAAGTTAACACTATTTTTCTGATGGCAAAACAAAGTTTCTGTAAGTAGCAGAATATTTCTGTACACTACAGCGGTGTTCCTGTAGCCCAAACACAAAAGTCATGGGTTCAAGTTCCCAGGAAATGTATAAATTGATGAAATATATACCATGAAATGCAAGTTGCAAATTACAAAAAAAAAAAAAAAAAGCGAATGTAACCAATTGTATCAAATATATCCCAAGTACACCACTGAAGCTTTTAGCTCTCTCACTCTCTCTTGATTTCAGTTTGAAGAACATGCAAAGCCACAAAGACAAACAAGAATTTGTATAGGCTTAACATACAGTTAAGTTCAATAATGTGAGCATCTGACACAACAGCTACCACAGTACTTTAACATAGTCTGGCATCTTGTGTGCAATACTGATATTCTTTACACACTGCAGCTAAAATAAAATTTGACCTCACAGATACCAGAATATCTCGCTCTTGTAACACTTCGTACAGTAAAAGAGCAATAATGCCTTCATTTGACTGCTTGTTTTATTTCGACTCAAAGCATGGGACAATTATATCAGATATACATAACACTGAAGCAATGAAATGAAAGCAGAGAGTCAGAAACACAGCAGCTCCAGCACGACTGTCACCAGTGCCATCAGCTCTCAGAAAGAGACAAAGTCCTCCATCAGATCAATATAATATCAGTAAATGACATATTAGAGACAGCCGGTTTCGCGATGAATATGTGTGGATTATAATCATTTTCGTCGAGGTCTGATTCCGCAACGCTGTTCTCATTCCCGCAATGAAAACACAACTAATAAACACTAGCATGAAAACACATAAAAACAAACTTAGTCATATCGTCTGCGGATATTTACATATTGCTGACTTTATGTAATTTCAGCCATCTCAGCTTATATTTCAGCCTCTTGATGTGCTCGTGAGGGTCGGTCGGTCGGTCGGTCTCTCTCTCTCTCTCTCTCTCTCTCTCTGAGGAGCATCAGTGTTTCTCAGCATTACGCCAGTGCTGTCAGCGATGATATGATCGGTGGCGGTAAAGCCGTGTAAACTCACCTCGCTCGGTCCTCTGGCGTGTGTCTGGAGCTCCAGAGCAGTGAGTTTGCAGGAGATCCGGGGGTTGAGAGTAGATTGAAGTGACTGAGATTTTTCCATTACGTCTCTTATATGTTACCCCGAGGGGGAAAGCAAGCAGCTCTACTGCACATGGCGAAGTTTTCATTCATTCACTGAGACAAATGCCCTTCATCTGAGCAGCTAGTGTGAATTACACACTCCCTCCTAAAACACCTAAAGAGAACAACTGCTGCTGTCATAAAAAGTAGCCTACGCGTGAAGATTAAGATATCAGTTAAATATGCAGGCCGTTCCCGCCACTGAATAAAAAAAATAAACGGAGTATCTATTCACACTAACGTGTGGTTGAGTTAGTCAACACTAAAAAAAAGACAATAACGTTGCGTCTGTTTTAGTGGCATAGATGGTAAAACATATGCATTTTGACACGATCGACCCGAGTTCGAGTCCGCCTTTTGCCGAACTTTGTTTTCTCCCTTTTCAAATCTCATAGTGCATCAGAAAGGCATTTATTTTAAATAAAAATGAAGAAAAAAATTAAAAAGTTGAAAATAAGAGTATCGGGTAGGGTTAGGGTAGGTGTAGGGAGGGCTGTATTGTCCCAATGTGGCATCCATTTAATAATTTGAATTAAAACTATAATTTACACTCAGTACGTTATTATTGCGTACTGTTTTATAATGTACTATAATACTGAGGTGCAGATAATTGCCACTATTTGCAACAAGTAGTATAAATAGCACAAAATCTTGCTATTTTAACAGTGTAAATAAAATCTATAGCTAATTGCACTTAGTGTAAATAGCATATCTTTAAAAAATACTGCTATTTTCACCTGGTGTAAATAGAATCCATTGCTATTTGCACTTAATGTAGCTTCCATCGCTATTTACACTAGTGTAAATATCGCTAAAAAAATATGCGATTTGCACTTGGTGCAAATAGACGCTGCCAAAAATAAAACAATTGCGACTTTTCATCTCACAATTCTGATTTTATTTTTTTCTCAAGTTATAGCCTAAACTCCAGTTCTGAGGCAAAAAGAGATATTTTCTTACAATAGTTTTTTTTTTCTTTCTTTCTTTCTCACAAAAAAATCCAGAACTGCAAGATTATATTATGTAATTCTTGGGGCGGGGGGGGGGTCTGAATTGCGAGATGTAGCCTCATAATTGCGAGTAAATAGTCAAAATTTTGAGATAAAAAGCAGCAACTACCTTTTTTATTTTTATTCATTGGAGGAAACTGGCTTCTATAGTTAAACAATGATTTCCATGTATAGAATTAGATAAATAAAAATATGGATAAATATGGATTGTTTCTGCTAAAGTTAGATATAGTGTATCATTCATGTTTTACCTCTTAAAGTGAGAGTATTTAATTTTTAATTTACTTACCTTGAAATATCAGTTCCAGAATCATTCTGATGGTACACTTCTAATAAGATGAATGTCTTCTGTTTCTGCTCTGGGAGTGTGTTTGCTGGGTAGATCAATCCCGCCAAAAGAGCAGATTGCTTTACGGCAGAAACAAACGCTGTAATTACAACCATTACGCATTACAAGTAACGCAAGTTACGCAATCAGATTACTTTTTCAAGTAACTAGTAAAGTAACAGATTACTTTTTAATTTACTAGAAAATATCTGTTACTTTTTCAATAAAGTAATGCCAGTTACTTTGTTTTCCCATTTATTGACTGACAAGTCTCCTGTCCCCATGTTGAGAGAAATCAGAAGTACAGAGGCGTTGTGTGCGCTGTGTGAACATGATGTTACTGTAGTTCTAGACTAATATGAACGTGCATTAATTCAGCTCACTCACAAAAAACATTCAGTATTCATCAATATGAATTAAAACAGTCAAGTGCAAACTCAGAATATGACGCAAACCTGCAATAATTAAATGTTAAATAACACAACTGTATTTAATCCCATTTCATTAAACAATGTCTTTGCTGCTGACCTTTGAGCATCACTTCAACCAAACGAATAAGCAAAAATGACTTTAGATAAACTAATTGTGCTTCATTGGTTTTTTTTATTGCTGTATTCTGTATTCTACTGTACAGACGTGCATTTACTTTTCCTTCAGCCTGAGGCGTATTCATTACACTTTTTGGTGTGAAAGGGCTTTTACATTTGCTATAAATAGACCTTTTTATATTGAAAACAAACAACCAAGCCCTGCTCATATTTAAAATGTAACGCGAAAGTAACGCAAAAGTAATGTTACACATTACTTTCCATAAAAAGTAACTAAGTAATGTAAGTAGTTACTTTTTTAGGGAGTAACGCAATATTGTAATGCTTTACTTTTAAAAATAACTTTCCCTAAAACTGATTATGACAGTGGTCATAATCTACAAAACTACAGTACATACAGTTGGTTTAAAGGTGTCAGAATGCTCTAACATTTTTCTGCTTGTTGCATTTTATGACTGAATCACGCGACACACAGTGGCTTACATCATTTAAATCATTTTAAATATTTTGCAAAATACTTTTACCAACCAAAAAAAAAAAAAAAAAAAAAAAAAGGAAAAAAAAAATATAATAAATAAATAAATATCATCATCCTCCAGGAAGTGGCATCATGTATTGGAGGGAAATCAGCATCACAAACATCCCTGCTTAAAAAAAAAAAAAAAAATCACAGAATTTGTAATGATTTTACTGGTTATAATGGGACTTGTATTGGTTTTAATGGAAATGGTAATGGTCCCTGTCCTTCTCTACTGGTAGTTTTGCTGCCTTCTATTGGTGGCTTTTTAAACTACTAAATCTTAATGTAGCATGTCCCAAAACACACTACAGGAAACCATTTTTTAATGGTTTTAATGTTTAATAGTTGATGGTTTGTAATGGTATTTGTAGTGGAAACCATTAGAATTACTGTGATGGTTTCTATTGTTTTCAGCAGGCATCAGTATTAACAGTGGATCTGATGAATTCTGGGATATTTTGCTGGTGTTAGTTTGTTTGTATCAAAACCTCCATCCTGTTTGATCAAATGCAACAAATTAGTTTGATAATATCAACATTTAAAAAAAGGCATAAAATATGAAAATGAATATGAGGCTGATGTCCTCATGTGAACGAACAATCACTCACTAAACAATAACTAACGTTTGCCCTTTCTCAACATACTGTTCTTTTTCATGTCATTGTGTCATTCAAAAAGTACCGCATGACATTAGCGACCCACTAAAAACTTAAATGCCAGTGGACAGAATACCAGGCATACTGAACAATCAGTACAAAAACAATAATATAATAATAAGAGTTGCAGCATAATGTTAACGAGCGTCAGAACGCTCTCAATCCGTGGTGGAATGCGCTCACTGAACGGAGTGTGGAGGAATTAGAGTTGTTTGGGAGGTGAAGCAGGTGTTAATCTACAGCTCGCACTGTTTCTCACACAGGCTCAGAGATCATTCCAGTAACGCTGTGAGGCCTGCTTCAAACACATGGCCACATGGTAGGATGACAGTATCAAAAGAGGTCAGTGGATTCTCCCGTCCTGGCCAAATACATTTAATAACTAGAGCTACCTAAAGCAGGATATGCAAGCATAGACTGGATTGAACAGCTGTGCTTTAATTTCATTCAGTGAGATGGGTTTGTAAAGGTTAAACTGCTGTCTCAAACTGCAGCGCTCATGGCGTAAGATGCTGAAAAACATTAAGATCTGGAGCTGCTGCAGAAGACTGATGTCTCTCAGCTGCCATCAGTCTCCCTGATTCACCAAACTAAAACATGTGCCGTCATATCCAGATTCATCAAGTTATTATTTATTTTTAGAGCAACTGCTTTAAGAAATGTGCTTCAGTCTCACTGATGATTTTGGCTATTGGCTAAATTTACTAAGTTTTCATTTTTTTGGTGTTAAAAAAAAACACACTGTCAGGATTTACTAAAGACAGTGAAACATTTGTGATAAAAAGGCAAGGGCAGTTATTTTTGCAGCTGACCTTATTGCATATGCAATTGTAGAAGTTTCCCTTTCAGACACAACATTTATGGGAGCAGTATTTAAATGAGAATCACACAACATGATTTACTAAGGTTTACTCTGGTCAATTAGCTGGTATGTGTATATGGTATACAATGTTGGGTTAGTTACTCTAAAAAGTAATTCATTACTAGTTACTAATTACATCTTCAACAGTGTAATTAAATTACTGTACAAATGACTCTCCAAAAAGTATTTAATTATGTATTACTAATTACTTTCTAAATCCTATATTAATCTCGACAAGTTAATGATACAAGGATAGACATGAAACAGTTCTTTTAATTCTTTCAAATATATAATAGATAACTACAGTGTGCATACATCATTCTGGTCACACTTTAGATTAGAGTCCAATTCTCACTATTAACTGACTATTAACTATGACTTTTGCCTCAATATACTCCTAATTACTGCTTATTAATACTTAGCAAAGTAGCTGTACAAGTTTAAGAATTCTACAGTTTAAGAATTGGGTAGGATTAAGGATTTAGAATAAGGTCTTGCAGAATAAGACAAATATGTATATATTAGTAATAATAAACAGCCGATATCCCAGTAATATTCATGCTAATAACCAACTAGTTAATAGTGAGAATTGGACACTAAAGTTTTACCAATATTCTTATTAACTCAAAGTATTTAAAGTGAGAAGGGTACATAAAAAGCATGCATTTTAAAGTTAGACTTTAAATTTTGATGTTAAATCCAGTATTGTATTGTATATAAATGTTCTACAGTCTATACACAGTATTAGGTTTAATTACATAAGAAGTAACTGTAATTAAATTATAGAAAAAAATAAGAGTAATCCCTTACTTTACCTTTTCAATGGAGAATTAGTAATTATTACTTAGTAACTAGTTACACCCAACACTGATGGTAAATGTGTTTATATGAACTCTTCCATAAAACTGTGGTTGAGCTATGAAACAGTCTGTATTCAGACACTGGTCTCAGTGTGCCACCTCCAGACTTCCACAGTAAGTCCGTCGCTGTAAACACAATCGAAAGCAAAGGTTTTAGAGGACACTTGAAGATGCTCGAGAGCCGGATCAGAGGCAGAGCAAATGAAGGCCGAGTGTGGTACAGTGGCAGATTTGGGTCCATGCGGGAGTCTCTCAATAGTTTAATTATTAGTGATGGCTGAGTAGAGCGAGTGTGTGGCAGATGGCGGACTGGCCGCTCTGTGCTCCTCCAGTGACTTCAGAGAGAGCGAGTGGTGAGCAGACAGATGGTGAAGGTTTGGTTAATATTCACTCAGCCACAGTGGCAGCAAAAGACCAAGTCACTGTGATTCAGGGATGAGCCCGCTCCACTGACGGACAGGGCGGATGATGCTTCCACAGAGAGCACACGGTTGCGTGCATGTTTTAGTCTGCAATTCAACGAGATTGCTGAAAGACGACATCATTCTACAGCAGCAGCTCCAGATGTGTCAAAGCTGAACAACGGCTGCTGCACATCTGCAGTTAACAAACCTGATCTGACTGACATCTTCAGCCATTTCATGTCATCTAAATGTTTTTAAGCATCTTACGTCATGAGCACTGCAGTGTGAACAGAGCTAGAATCAACTGCAAAATTCTTCAGATTCCCATTTAAAATGACTGGATGAAAGGATTTCATCCCATAACTTCACAGAGAAATGATCAATTTGACCACACCATAAAGGGATGTCACATTATTTCCATTTTGGACTTTTATGTTGAGGTTTTGGTTTAGTTTCGTGTTTCTTGTCGTCTTTGTACTTTCTCTAGCTTTGTCCAAAATCCCTCACATGTTCACTCATTCACTAATCCCTATAATCCCTATACAGTGTATGGCAGTTGAGTGCACTATATCAGAAAAGAGTGGACAAAACAAAGTGAGTGAATTTGGCCGTTGCGCATCGCACAGCTGGAGCTGTCGCACAAACATCTTCGTCACATATGTACTTTTATTTTACGTGTATCTTATTTTAGAAAATAATATTAATAGCAATAACACTCACAATGACTTTATATTGTAATTATACATACCTTGGCGCCAGCTTTGTGGTTTCATCGATGGTATATTATTCATTTTGTTTTGTAATGCTTATTTTTTTTCATAATCAGTAAATACTATACTATTAAAATAGACAAAAAATAAACATTAACAAGTGTTCATAATTTTATTTATTATTTTTAGTATCTTGAAGCTCTCTCTAGCAGCATTTTGCGCTCAGATGACAATGGTCTTAGAGCGCCCTCAATTTTACATTAGGATGAATAAGCTACCTACAGGAGATTAACGAATATTTTTAAATCATCCACCAAATAATCATCACATCTGTTGTAAGTTAACATCGCCAGCTCAGTAAATTAGTAAAACATTAAACTGAGTTAAAGATGATAATATATTTTAATATTAATAATGCATAAAATAAACTTTAAAGTAAAAGTCTGAAAGATTCAAATGCGTTCAAAACTTGCTCGTTCCCAGCTCGTCAGCGCTCTCCGTGTTGTATTATGGGAAATAGTGCTTCAGCGAGTGTATATCGGCTGTACACTCGAAATCAGAATGAGTGAATGAATGTAGGGAATGAAGTTACTCGCTCAGAATTTGAACACCACTACACAATGGCTAACATCTGATTTAGTGCACTATATAGGGGATAGGGAGTGTTTTCACACACAGCTTTTGATTACTGGTTCCTTGCATTATTTCCTATTTCCTGAGTTTGGTTCTTGTTTCCTTGGTTAATTACTATGTTGTTATTTGTTTCCATGGTGTCTGATTTAGTTCACCTGTGTCTCGTTTATTTCCCATGTTATTCCCTGTGTATATTAAGCCCTAATGTTTCCTGTGTTCCTTGTTCTTTGTTTTCAGAGTTTTCTGAGATGCTTTGTGTTGTTTTATAGTTATCTTATTTTCTGATAAATCATCTGCACCAGGGGCCAGTTGCATGAACTAGTCCTAAAAAGCTAGTCACCTACTTTCCGTTCCTCAAAACTGGTCACAACTTTAAATTGGTCTAATTTGAATCTGAAAACTAAGACTGATCACCCCTTGGCTAATTGCTAGTGGGTCAAACTAGTCATTAAGACAGTCTGAACATAGTGGCTATGTTTATTTAAATGGTCCCAGGATCTGACTTTGCTATGTTTCTATGTTCACATGCATTTCAGAATAGTTCATCATGTAAACTCTGTCATCATTTACTCATAAGACTTTTGTTCATCTTCAAATAAAACAAAAAACAAACAAAAAAAAAACTTACAAACACACATTTCAAATATATGCATCAGGACATTAAATATGGTCCATTCATTCATTTGGATTACTTTTAGCATGTCTTTATAAACATTTTGAACCATCAATATTATGGTTCCATATACTTTCAAAAGAGGAACAGAAATCTCTCAGGTTTCAATAAAATATCTTCATTTGTGATTTGAAGATGAATGAAAGTATTATGGGTTTGGAACATTATCAGTAGCACTGATCATGATTATGAAAGTATTCTAGTAAGAAACATTTCTATAGCATCAGTTCTGCAAGGATACACATGCTGCACGGTCATTCTGAAGATGATGATAAATGAATACTTCAGATGTTTTATTTGCACCTAAAGGTTTATTCAAAGCTTCCCCACAGAAACCCCACGTTCATAGAGTACAGCTCCAGTTACAATCTTCACTTACTCCCATCTAATGACTCAATCAACACACATGAAGAGATCCGAGCTATCTGACCTTTCCCTTTTCCATTAAAAACACCAAACCCATCATGCCGAACAGTTGTGAGGAGGAAGAGCTGCTGCTGAGGATCTTCATCAGACGCAGGTCTGATCTGGTTAGGCTTCTGCTGTTGTAGGAAGAACCTTCACGAAGAGGGACTTGGAGTTGAGAGTGTGCAGAGAGGACGCCTCCAGCTCTGAAACACACAACCGTCAATCAAACACGGCCAAAAACTCAACATTACTCATTTTTAAGAATCACACACTAGATTTGTATGACAACTGCTTTTTTACTTATAAAAAAAAAAAAACACACACACTTGACCCTTTAAGACTTGCACTCTATTTGTTTTCTAATTACTTCTTGTCTTCAAAAAAAAAAAAAAAGGCCTCTAACACTAGCTTTCTCTATTCTATCTTTTTGGTTTCTTTTTATTATATAATTAACAAAAAAAACTGTGTACCGTGTTAGGCTAACTGAGACTTGTTATAGCACTTACATATTGCTCTTTTGTTGATTTCCATTGCTTCTATTGTCCTCATTTGTAATTTGCTTTGGATAAAAGCGTCTGCTAAATAACTAAATGTAAATGCAACGTAAATAACTTCTGATGTGAACGTGAGATACTGCATGTTTGTCCGTACACAACAGTGGCTAGGGTGTTCAGACGGCTTGCTACAGTAGCTGTTTTCTTCTTGTCTCATATGAAGAGAGTCTCTGATCTTCTGGTCATATGTGAGATTTTTCCTCTAGTAAGCCACTATCCACCGGTCTTCATCTCACACACACACACACACGGTGCAGACCAGAAGCTCTCAGTGCAGGTGAGGCATCATGGGAGTCCATCGTCTGAGCTCTGATGAAATGCTAGACGGACACGTGCCATCTCTGAGCAGAAGACCTGAGAGCATGACGGCCATCTTGCTCTGTACGTCTGACAGCAGAGGCCTCTGGGATATGACCCACTTTCTTTAAGACACCAACAAACAAACAAGCAAACTCTGTTGGGCTTCAGACAAGCAACATGAGTCTGATGTTCAAGGACGAAAAGGGTTCTGGCTCTGAGATGAGAAGAGAAATAAGGAGGCTGTGTTTTACAGGAACACCAGAAGAAGATGAGGGATTGAGAGCAAGGCTTCTCAGAGCCAAAGGAAATCTGCACTTGTCAGAAAATTTTTGAGACAACATTGGTTATATTTAGCTTTTGTAGCTTATGTTTCCCCCCCCCACCCCCACCCCACACACACACACACACACACACACACACACACACAGGGAACTGGTTAGAGATTATTTACTGCTGAAGGTCTGGACCGAAGGTGTCCTCCAGTGGAGAAAGTGTAAGTGCATGTCACTAAATCAACTCCCAAACACACACGCGCACGCACGCGCACACACACAAACACTAACACACTCTCTCTCACACACACACACACACTCTCACAAACACAGACACATATACACACACAGACACACACACACACTCTCACTCTCACACACACAAACACTAACACACTCACTCTCACACATACACACAGACAGACACACACTCGCACACGAACGCACACACACAGGCACACTCACACACAGGCACACACACACACAGGCACACACACACACACACACTCACACAGACACACTCGCACACGAACGCACACGCACACTCTCACACAAGCACACACTCACTCTCACTCACAGACAGACACACACACACTCTCTCACACACACACACACACACACACTCTCACAAACACAGACACACATACACACACAGACACACACACACACTCTCACACACACAGACACACAAACACACAGACACACACTCTCACACAGACACACAAACACACACACACACACACTCACCCTCACGCACACACACTCACAGTCACTCATGCACACACTCACCCTCATGCACACATACTCTCACGCACACACACACACAAACACACTCTCTCACACACAGACACAGACACACATACACACACTGACACAGACACGTTCACTACAGAATATGAACTCAAGCAGCAAACTGGATTAAGGACTGAATTCAGATTAGAATACAGGGAAGTACAATGGAATGAAATTTAATCTAATACATTTTTCAGTATTGTATTTTTGTTTTTATGTATTAAGTAATTTTCCCCAAATATTGCTGAATATACTGCTGTATGTTATGTTTATGCTCATGTTCATCTAGCAGTAGAGCTGATATTATATCTGGATCTGCATCTGATTCACCGCCACAGGAGTGCTGTGTTAGAGAATTGACTGATAAACATTTATTATTCCTTCAGTTGTGCGGCTCTAGCTCAATATATTAAATAATCAGCAGATTCAGACGGTGATGTGAAAGACAAACGTGTCTAATCACTTGAACATTTAACTGAAAATCAATGATGTAATTAATAATGCTTTTGAACACAACTCGGGCTGAACTAGTGAAAGTCATCTAAATGTAAAAGTGTTGAATTTGTTTCAACTGTAATTCAGTACATTTCTTGTCCTGTCATTGTAATTAAAAAGCAAAAACACCAGGCAGAAAATGTATCCTTTAAACAGAGAAGCTCTGATTTGGGGATTTAAACTCTTGATATCTGGCAACCGCACACATGAACGCTCGTGTAGCAATGGCGTGTACAACAGTCCGCAATAATATTTTGTCTCCTTCTCTGATGAAAATAAAAGGAAATTTTGGTAAAGTTTTTATTTTTTAAAATACATTTTAGTCTCGTCTTTTATCGCCAATGATCTTGTATGTTGAAATACTCACAGTTATCATTTATTGACCTTGTTGTCTTGTCGTCTCATTTTAGTCGTGGGAAAAAGCTCGTCAACAAACATTTTTCGTCAGTTTTGGTTAACAAAATGAACACTACCCCCGCGAGAGAACTTCTCCAGACCTGACTGCTACACTAACAGCTTCTGACAGGTAATGACCAAGTCTCTGATATTTCTGCTGGGTTGTAGGAAAAATAAAGATATAAAATAAAAATAAACAAAGTGCTGAAATACTGGCGTGTGGACGACAGATGGACAGTGTTTGCTCAGTTTTGAGCTCAGTATAATGATCACACTGAAACAGATCAATGACACTGTCATTTCAGAATAGGGCTGCAACAAATGATTATTTTGATAATCGATTAATCTAACAATTATTACAACGATTAATCGGCTAATCGTCGATTATTCCACTGATTAATCAGTAGACATTGATTATTCAGCTTTTGCAATTAGTTAAAATGTTGAGTTATGCATATTCTAACAAATATATAACGGTAATCGCTTCAGCTTTTGAAAGTCATATTATGTAATTACAATTATTATACAATTAATTTATGCAAATATATATATATATATTTGGCACACAAAATAGATGACCGAAAGAGAAACTCTCTCATTCACCATTTAATCAGAAAGTAACTGAATGACACATCATTCTGCCTAACATCTCCTTTTCTAAGTTATATGGATATGAAACAAAATAAAAGTAAGTGACAAGATGTTTTATTTTTGGATCAACTAGTTTATTCACAAAATAATCTCTCTTAAAACACCTTATGGGTTATGATAATCAAAACAGTCCTGAGCTAGATCAAGCTTTGATCTTTGCAAGCCAAACTATCACTTTAATGAAATAATACTTTTTTGCCACTAATAAAAAGACTTTATCACTAGCTAGCTCCACACTGGAGAGCTGCTTTATAACAGAAAATCAAGCTGTAATTGTAACTGAAATCGACACTGACTCTGGTTTTTCATGATTAACACTGTAAAGCTATTATCTATTGCATAAAGTATTATATAAATAAACGTGACATGACTGGACTTTATTGCAGAGCTCGTGCAAACATCCATATCGCTGTCATCAGATGCGTTTTTAACTGCTGCTTTAACAGTTCTTGTTGTGTTTATTTCATTATTGAGAGGAAAGCGCGCAGCATATATTTACATATTCATTGAAAAGCCGCTCAGCAGCTTCAGGATCGGCTGTGTTTGTGCTGAAGCACTGTCTTCTCTTGAATTGCATCCAGGAGAGCTGAATTACAGTCTTGCTCTACAGCGCCACACTGGTCAGACCGTGTTACTGCAGGCTCTTACGTTAGGTCATGTGAGATGAAACGACGACTCGACAACAAATATTTGTCAACAATTTTTTTATTGTCGACGTTGTCGATAATGTCGACTAATCGTTGCAGCCCTATTTCAGAAGGCTTCAGCCTAATCTATGTGCGCAAGAATATGAACTTAACAAGATTCCTCTGATTGTGAAAACAGAAATCTCTGGTAACAGTCACACATTAAATGTGCTTTCTATAGTAATAACACAAAATTATGGATAATTACAAGCAACTCACCAACTAACCCTAAACCAAACCCTAACCCTATAGTAAGTACATGTAGTTGATTGATACTTCTCTGTAACAAGGACACGTTGAAATGAAGTGTAAGTGAATGACAGATTGCACTGATGCCTCACCTTCTGTGAGCTCTTCATTCAGATACAGCAGCAGCTTCCTTCCTCTCAGGCCGAAGACTTTAGCCGTTTCTCGCAGCAGATCAGGGAAGTGTAGGGCGTTCTTGCCCGCTGGGTTCCTTAAGAGCAGCGTGGCCACGTCTCCAGTATGACACTCTACAGGACAAACACACACACCACCGCCACATTTACAACAAATCCA
>JAFVLL020043561.1:16250-62986 GCA_021397915.2 Tor tambroides
TTTTAAGGCAGCTTTAATCGCCTTTTTGGTAACTTCATGCCTTAACTGACGGCATAACTAGGACATTGCATACACGTAGTTTCTTTCGCTGTTTGCTATGAAATGATACGGGCTACAGCGCGCGCCGGCAGCTTTGTGCGTGTATTTGAAGAGCGCGCGCTACGAGCACAGTATCTTTTCCGCGCTCGTTTGACTCGAGCCGGCGCGGAGGCGAAGTTAGAGCGCGTCTGAAACGCCCCTGCGTTAATTGCGTTAAACATTTTTAACGTGTTAATCAGAAAAAATTAAATCGCATGCGTTAACGCGCAAATTTTGACACCACTAATATATATATATATATATATATATATACCAATGAGATGTGAAACTCACCTGCTGGCCTGGCGTTCATGAGCTGCAGGTTGACATACGGACACAGCAGAGAGTCGGAGCTGCTCGCATCTGCAGGACTCGAACCCGAGGTCACCGTCAGCGTTTTCCCGCTCAGGGACATCAGGTCAGTCTCAGCGTTCAGCGCTGAAAGAGACAAACACGTGTGACTGAAGGCCTGTTTCTACTGCCTACTAATATGGGAAGTCAAAATGACCAGTTCTTCCCTGCATTCAAGTGTTCACGCATGTGTTACATGTGAAGAGCGCTTTAAATGACTCGAATGATGGTATCGTGACAACACTATAGTGTGGGAAAATTCAGATGAAGAGAACAAACACTAAATACCAAACACACACACGACTAAACACTGACCAGTTCACAAATCAATGACCTGATTGAAAACACACTCCACTCCTTCACTAAACTCCAAACAAAGACAGTTGGCCAAATAAATAAACCCTGGTCTAAATGAAACCACTCCGTTGCTCCTAATTAATGACAGAATTCATAAGCTGAATATGAGTGCACTAATTTAAAGAAAAAAAAAACACAGCTACCACAACCTGTGGATCTGCACATTCATTATGAGTCAAAATTACTGATGCAACAACAGCAGTAAGTCATGAGTGAGAGTGATTTTACCGCAGTGTTACAGTATGTACTACAGCTCATTCACAGACTGAGGGAATATTTTTCACCAGAACACAAAAGCATGAATGTGTTTTAGGCAAATAAACAATGACAGAATGATTTTGGCAGAACAAATCTCTTTAATTATTATTTTAATTATATTATGCTGTAACTCCTCTTAAAAATGAAAACAAAAATATATATATTACTATAAATATATTTTACAAATATAAATTACAAACGTACTGTTAAAAAATTTAACAACTTAATATTTACACTTCAAGTTACAATTCTAATATTTAAGCCTTGAATTCTTGACTTTCAGTCATTCAGATTGTCAAACTTTTATTCTGGTGAAACACTGGTGAAAGGCTGTAATCATCTGTGTACAAAAGTGCAGGAAACTATGTGAATGTGTAAATAAAGTGAACCCAGCATGCACTGCGTTCTCAAATGAGTGTTAAACTCACAGAACAGATGGACTTGACTGCATTTACTGTGAACCGAGTGTTTTTATATCATTATCTTTTCATGTTTTACTGCAAATTAGAGCACGCACAATTTGAAAAGTGAACTGAAAATTAAACATGAGTGTGAGGATGATCATAGCATGATTTGAAATGATCCAAAGAGCGTCCTGAGCTTCAATCTGACCGTCACGTGATCAGTAATAGTCATTTTATTTGCTTACAAAAACCTCTAGCAATACAGCACTTTTTCTTTTAATTCCAAGTTTTAAATGAAAAGTATCCCACATTTTCTCAGACTTCTGGACCCCACTTTGCATCTATATGCAATATATCAGTATTTTGGCCACTGAAAACCCCATATCAGTATCTGAATCACTCTGGGTGTTTTTGAGTCTGGAGGTGATCTTTCTCACCTGTCTTCCCATTGAATATGGTCACAGGTGCACCGTTGAGTCCAAAAACACTACAGCAAACCCTCTTGAGCCGCTCCACATCCAGAATGTCATCACCCTTCGGGTTCTCCAGCAGAACAACACCCTCTGAGAGAAACGTGAATGGAGAAGAGTAAACAGCATGTGTTTACAGCGCACACAGCGGAGCGGAAACTCACTCGATTACATGAGTCCCTCTCACTGCTGCATCACAAACAGAGGTTCATCACTGCTTACAGACGCATTGGCTCACTCCAGCGGTGACGTACCTTGCTGTTTGTCCTTGAGCGTGACTCTGAGGTTGACGTAAGCGCAGGCTGCGGTGGTCAGCGGGGCTCTGGAGACAGCGGCCCCTCGCACGATGGTTAACTCCAGATCTGAGCCTTTCAGCTGTCACACACACAAAAACTGCCCTGATCCAGTGCACAACATATCCTTCTCAACATGACTTTCTAAAGACACGACACAACATGCATGCAGTGCTCTTTTATTAAAGGAATAATTCACCCAGAAATGTCTGCTGTTCAGCTGAGGCTCTGGATTACAGGTAATAACGTTCAGTTTCTTGCACAGACTGATCATTTCGCTTCATAAGACCTCAGTATATCGTCTGGAGCCATGGGGATTCATTTGGTGTTGCCTGCATATTTTTGACTCTCAAAGTGCCAGTAGTCATTGACCTGCATATTAAGAATCACCAGAGACCACAGGGTTTCAGCTAAAAATCTTCTTTACTGTTGTACTGAAGAAAAAAGCAAACTCTATGATATCTCGGATGGCCTGAGGATGAGTAAATGAACAGCAGATTTTCATTCCTGGGTGAACAATCCCTTTAACACGTTTTTATTCAAAAATACATTTGATATCGGTATTTTAGGGTATAGGGTTTATAATATGAAAAGAAAAACAGATGTAATTTGTTAATATGCCCCGAACCACTAAGCCACTTAGAGAGAAATAAGCAGAATTCAGTTGTGCAAAACATGAGAAATAAAGCTGAATAAGATCCCAGAAGTCCAGCCACGCACTCATGCTACTTTTTTAGGGCCATTAAAAATAACATATCAATGACAAAAATCTTCCAAATGAAGATCTGCGTATACATGACAGATTGTGTGTGTAGCTGGTTTAGTATGCTTGTGTTGCATGATTTGCCAGTCTACTAGCACACATAATCAATGGTGTATTTACTATCATAACTGAGGTATGAGAGCTGGGATGGAACTGTAAATGTTGCTGTTCAGCCACCCTTATTTTTTAAATATTTTATTTATTTATTTATTTTTACATACACTATGTGGCAAGCATTGAGTTTTCATTCATTATTTCCTTCCCTAGTTGCCATGTGATTGTGGAACATTTGGAGAATGAATCTAGAAATGCAATTAGAAAACTTGCTGAAATATGTGTCTTGTCTTGTGATAATTCAAGTGTATATACACCATCAATAGTTCATTAGCTCTTATCTTCCTGTACATGACACATTTCATGTGTATTTTAATTAGCAGTGAAGCAAATGCTCCCGTTACTATTCTATCACTAAGGTCTGTTTGTGTTAGTCTGCATCAAGTCATGCATGATGCTTTATCCATGTTAAATCTATAAAAAGATGTAAATATTGTTGGTATTCACAAAGTTGTTGGATGTCTTGGCGCTCCCTTAAATGCATATCAAGACTGTTGAGATCCGCTGCATGCATGCTGTTTCTAATTCACACACTATATAATATATATCATGTTCATGTCTTATTCACATTCTGTGTAAAACCCTGTGTTATACGTGTTATAGGGATAGTTCACCCAAAAATATCAGAATTGTAATTTTTTTGGGGTGAATGTTTATGCTGTGCAAAGGCTGAATTGTATACACAGCGCTAACAACCTGGCATTGATTTAATATCATAAAAATGTTGGTATCAATCCACCCCTAGTTGGTATTAGAGAGACAGTGGATCAGTCTCAGTTCATCATCAATCACCTGCGTTTTCTCCTGGACGATCACGCTGGCGTTCTGGGCCACTGGATAGGGCTTGAGAGGAGCTTTAGTCGTGGCAAAGATGAAGTCCGTGTGTGCTTGAATGACTTTATCCAGGTATTCCCCCGCCGGCTGACTGCTGTAATACACAGTGATCTCATCCGACGGGACCAGATGACCCTGAGACCACATGTTTGACACGTTAAAGACACACTCACTCTATATCATTAAACATTACAGGCACAAATCTCATGATTTCAAATCTGGCAACTATTAGATCAATCTAATACAGACTATAATATACAGGTGATTTGCTCGATTCTGCCCTCTCCCTACTATTATTTGATTTAAAAAAAATACAGTAATACTGTGAAATGTTATTACAGTTTAAAAGCACTGTTTTCTGTGAATATGTGTTAAACTGTAATTTATTTCTGTGATCTGCAGCTGTATTTTCAGCAGCATTACTCCAGTCTTCAGTGTCACATGATCTTCAGAAATCATTCTAATATGCTGATTCACTGCTCCAGAAACATTTCTGATTATTATCAATGTTGAAAACAGCTGTGCTGCACAATATTTTTGTGGGAACATTTTATTTTTCAGGATTCACAGGTGAATAGAAAGTTCAAAAGAACAGCATTTATTTGAAATAGAAATCTTTTGTGACATTATAAATGTCTTTACTGTCACTTTTGATCATTTAATGCATCCTTGATGAACAAAAAAAATAAATTATATATATATATATATATATATATATATATATATTCATTCCAAACTTTGATGATTTTAATTATTTAATGTTGTAAAATTGTTGTAAAAAATAATGTAAAATTATGGTAGCAGGGTTCCAAACTCATATAAAAAAGAAAGTGAAAATATTTTGAAAACTTGCGTTGGATGACTGTTGATTCATGTGGAAGATCAGCACCTCCTTTGACTGATCATTTATTACACACGCATCTCTCAGTGGTGAAGAACAGCTCATTTAATCTGCCTTCAATTTAAAGAGTAAAAAACAGACGTGTACTGGGAAATCATTTTCCCAAAGCAGACGCTGTGACAAAACAAACGGGCTTGTTGTGGAAAATACAGACTTGGGCATTCGGTGCCTTTGAAGAACAAAGAAAAAAAACCTACAACGGCTCTTCAGTGAGCCTCGGTCACCACCTCTCATCTCAGCAAACGCTGAAAAATTAATTCCCTCCCATGGAAAATTCCCTCCCATTTCTTCAGGCTTTCAATAAGAGAGGAATTCAGGCCTGGCAGGCGTCCCGAGCCCTTCCCCCTCACATATAGAGCGCAGTGGAAAAAACATGTGTTTATTAAGAAAAAACAGGCACGGAATAAGCGAGGGGGCGAGGGAAGGAATCGGTCTGTCTTTACTGAATTCCACACAACTTCAAAGTGATGCTTGTCTTCAAGTGCACTCTGGGTAATTAAGCTTTATTAAGACCAAACGCGTGCAGAACTCTGGGGTGGAAAGATCGTCCAAATAGCATCTCTCTCGAGCCTCTGGGAAAAACAAGCGAGCCGGACCCGAGAGAGAGCCGAGACAAACACACGACAGAGGAGCCATTCACAAAACACAAAATAAGACTTCAATCTTCACACAAATAACCGCTCACAAATCACACAATACTAGTGGTATCGCCATAACAAAACTTCTCGATATTATGGTGGTCACATGATGATATGAAACGATAGGTCTTCTGGGCAAAAACAGTAGTTTTTAAAATATATTCAAACAACTTATTCTAACATAAAATGTCTTTAAAGTTCAGGTTTCAAGTTATTTCACTGGCTTAAGTTTTCCTAGTTAAGAACATGGGTTGGAGCTCTTCATTTTGAACTCTGAAGTGCATTAGATAATTTAACTTTAACATATACAAAATTTTCAGTTTCTTCCAATTCTTCATGTCTTTTTTTTTAATATTGGAATGTCGTGGACTTCATTTCGCGATATTATCTTATCATGAGATTTTGATATCATTACATCCCTACACAATACACACTACAAGTCAAAATTCTGGAGTAATTATGATTTTAAATGTTTATGAAAGAAGTCTCTTCTGCTCACCATGGCTGAACTGACTTATTGAAAAATACAGCAAAAACACTTAATATTGTAAAATATTACAATTTCAAATAGCTGTTTTCTGTGTGAATATCTGTTAAAATGTAATTTATTGCTCTGTTCAAAGCTGTATTTTCAGCATCATTACCCTAGTCTTCAGTGTCACATGATCTCCAGAAATCATTCTATTCATACATTCATCTATCAAGGACGCATTAAATTGATCAAAAGTGACTGTAAAGGCATTTATAATGTTACAAATGATTTCTATTACAAATAAATGCTGTTCTTTTGAACTTTCTATTCATCTGTGAATCCTGAAAAATGTAATTATATCACGCTTTCCACAAAAATATTGTGCAGCACAACTGTTTTCAACATTGATAATAATCAGAAACATTTCTTGAGCAGCAAATCAGCATATTAGAATGATTTCTGAAGATCATGTGACACTGAAGACTGGAGTAATGATGCTGAAAATACAGCTGCAGATCACAGAAATAAATTATATTTTAACAGATATTCACGTAGAAAACAGATATTTTAAATTCTAATAATATTTCATAATTTTTACAGTATTTTTGATCATATAAATACAGCAGAAGAGACTTCTTTCAAAGACATGAAAACATCTCAATGGCATGTTTTCTCACCTTCTTGCGTAGCTTCTGAATGCGGTTGATGACCTCGCGGGCCACTCCTTCATCCAGCATGGACTGATCAGGGGTGACGTCCAGAAGGACCAGCACCTGTGGAAGCAGACAGGCCCGTTCAGATCATGTGACTGCAGGAGCGTGAGATTCAGACAGGAGCGAGAGAGAGCACCTGAGCGTCTGAATGGGCCTCATACTGAGCCGGCGTCCCTGAGCTCTGATCGAAGCTGTACATCAGACGCAGATCGTCCTCGTGCAGCTCATGGCCCTCCACAACGATGGACCCTGCAGAGCAGAAATCTGACGTCACAGGCGCTCACAGCGGCTCTTTATCAATATATCAGCACAGATCACGTGTGAAAGCCCCCAAGATACTTCTGACACTCCTGCCATAATGACAAAGCAACTGAAACTTTTTTTGATGTACAAAATTTATGTCTGGCAATATATTGTATTAAACCAATAAGTAATTCACTTCCATAACTCCAATAACTGCATGTTTTTCATGGTTTACAAAATTTATTATATATATGGGTCAAAGACGTTAAGATGTCCGCATCAAAAGTAATTTACAAAAGTGATTTTGTGTCCATACAAAGCACATTAAATGTAAGTAAAGTGTCTAATTTTAAGGTTTCAAATAAGTTTTTGGAGAATAAAATGACAAAATTTGGTTGAAATAATGTTACATTGTCATTCAGTGTAACACAATATTTATAAATAAATCAAACAACATGCTTATTTTGACTTGTACATATTAAAATATATAAAAGAATAAGAGAGCATATTAAATTTTATTGTGTTTTAAAGGGGACCTATTATGCAGAAATCACTTTTATAAGGTGTTTGAACAGTTGTGTGGCTGCAGTGTGTGAAAACATCGAGCCTATAATGGTAAAAATCCACACACTCATTTATTTATAATCTAATAAAATCATAAACAGTGTCTCAGGACGAGCTGTTTCAGATTCTCCCTCTCTGCACGTCACTGAGGGGAACAAGTCCCGCCCATTAGTGACGCTGCCCTATCAGCAGAGAGACAGCCCTGTGTGAGAAGCTGCGTCCGCCTCCGCCATTAACGTTACTGATCACTGTAGCTGCTGGAGATATACAATGTCAGCGCCAAAGAGGCTTTTCAAGCGTTGTGTTTTGGGATGCACTAACGAACATAGGAGTCTCCATAATCTCCCCTCATCTGAGCCGCTGAGGACACTGTGGTTAAGCTTCATTGTCTAAGGAAATGTCCCCGAAAAAAATCGGTAAAGTCCCCAATATGTGTAGGGATCAACACCAACGCTTCGAACGTCAGCTCCAGACAAAGTAAGTTTCATGCGTTTCTTTTCTAAATTGCCTTTTTGAAAGAGCTTCTTGGCACTCTGTAAGGCTAATGATGCTAAAGCTACCATTGTCTCTGTGTGTTTTCTCTGGTGCTGTCTTCATGAATGATCGTGAATAGGAATGTGGTAGTTAAAAGTTACAGACGCAAGTAATGTGAGGCGATCGTTTGAGTTTGTTGAGCTCATAATGAGGAGTGGGTCTTATAAAGTTTGTGATAGCATGCCATGCACCATGAGACCAGCTATGTTGTTATTTTTATCGCGCCGTGCTCCCTGTCTGTGCAATTCATAAACAAAAATTTATTATGCACAGTACAATCAGATGACTGACTTTGAAACGGAGTATGTTTTCTGTAAAGATAACAGGCTTGTACTAATCGTGGAATGTTTATTTGCCAAGGCTAGCACTGCTAATGCGGAGCTCGAGCTCTTGAAGCTCCGCCCTCTTCTCCGGGAGCAACAGCTCATTTGCATTTAAAGCAACACACTCAAAATCAGAGCGTTTTGGCTCACACCCTAAAAATGGCAATTTTAGCAAGCTATAAAAAATTATCTGTTGGGTATTTTGAGCTAAAACTTCACATACACACTCTGGGGACATCAGAGACTTATTTTACATCTTGTAAAAAGGAGCATAATAGGTCCCCTTTAAATGAGTAAAAAATTCTTACTGACAAATAGCCAAAACCTAGGATAGTGGCAAATTTTAAAAATGTAAAATTAAAACTAATTACTATCTGGGGTGAAAGTAATTAGTCTTTTAATATGTCATAAACTGATTTTTGTTGTAAATATGCCTGACAAGATTGTTACACTGAATGACATTTTAGTGGGTGTCTTCTGTAAATCAGGGAAAAATGTATGATATTTATTTTGTGCTCAGAAAAACAAAAACAAAATTGTAATTAAATTAAACAGAAAACTTTTCAAATTTGGGGGGGGGGGGGGGGGACAACAACAATTTAAAGCAGTATTACACTTACTGTTTTTATGCTTAAACCCTTTTTCGTCTTTGACACACTATATATTTATTTATTTATTTATTTATTTATTATTTTTGTGTGTGTGTGTGTGTGTGTGTGTGTGTGTGAATTACAGTACAATGTACTGAATTGTAATGAATATATAATTTTATAATTAAATAATTATTACTTTCCAGATTATAAAGACTTTTTCAGGTCCAGAAATCACACTTTTAAAAATCCCTCCTACCTCCAAATGATTATTTTACACAACTGAAAAAGGGACAATTTCACAAAAACATGTCTGATCACCAAATAAATAAATAGTAAAAAATGTAATCATCATTTATACATATTCACAAATATCATTGTTTCTGTTTCGGTATAGTAATCAGAATTTGTGAGGAAACATGAAATAAGTAAACAAAAACAAACAAACAAACAAATAAATAAATAAAATGCAAATTTTTTTTAAAAAAATCATAATGGTCCAAAAAACAAACAAACAAACAAAAAAAACAGCTTACTTATGACTGTAGGTAGAAAACTGATCAGTTTTGCAAGGCTAAAGCACAACAGCTTGGGTATATTGTGGTATTGTCCATTGCTAAATCAGCACAGGCTTGTGTAAAAGCAGAGTGAGGGATTCTTCATCTCTAGATATCTGTCAGGGATGTACCTGAACACACAAGCGCTCTCCAGTAACTCCAGATTCACATCTCATCTCTTACAGCACAGTTTCCCAGTCTTACCCAGTGCTCTTATCAGATCACCACACTCTAATCTGAGATTTACACAGCTGCCTGAGCTCTTCTCTCCCGCAAACACACAGGTAACCGCTCCGAGAAACTCAACAGCAGGACACGTCTGTCAGAAGATCAGCTCCACACTGCTGATGCTCCTCAGCACACTCCCAGCACCTATGACTTCTTACTGCACTGAGACTGGCTTATTTGTTCACAAATTTCAAAGTTTTTTTTTACTTTTTTTAATGGTTAAATTAATTTTCAGTAATCAAAAACATGAATTCAAATCATAAAACTTTTACAATTTAGCAACAATTTACAAAGTTACGGCCCTATGAAAAATGCTCTGGTGGTTAAATCAAATTTTAATAATCAAAAATTAACTAATCAGAACGAAAAAAAAAAATCATCAACAATATATTATGAATTTTTTTAATAGTAACAGTAATTCATTCTTTTTTTTTTAATTATATTCTGTCTGTTTTAATTTTTCTAGATTTATGATTTAATATAAGTATATTATCAACAACACAATATATTAGTAATTTTCAATAGTAATACTAACAGTAATTCTTTTTTTCAATAATATTCTGTCTTGTCTACTTTAATTTTTCTACATTTATGATTTAATACAAGAATAGTATCAAAAACTGTGGTCAAATTACTGCATAAAAAAAATCAATTTAATTCATATTTTAAAATATAATCAAATAAAAACCTAATTCTTTTATTTTGTGGCCAACAAAGTGCTGCAGAGCCAAGGTGTTGAATGCTAGCTTTGGCAGTCTGAAATCTGACTTGCGTGTGAACTTTCGTGATTGTTTTTTTGGAGATTTTGTGGCCTATTTGAATCTCGACAGCCCCAGTTCTCATTCACCTTCCTCACGGTTTCCAATAATTCTCCTTTTGTGCTCGGCAGGAGAATGAAAGTCAAGTCTGTCTGAGCGACACGGGGGCAGTAAATGATGACAGAGCGATGATTTATTTCTGTGTGTATGCGGTACATGCCTGTCCTCTGGAAGATCTCCAGCTCTTCACTCTTCAGCTCTTTGATGGATGCAGTCACAGATTTAAATGCCCCTTTCAGCCGTTTGCCCAGCACCATGTGATCCGGTTCAGCTCGCAGACGAATGCCATATTTGTCCTTGTCAGTGGACAGAGTGAGCTGGCGAACATTCAGCTCCTGATGAAACAAAAAAAACAACAAAAAAAACACGCTGAGCGATAATTCAAATAAACATTGATGTGTTCATCAGCAGTTGATGCAATGTTGAAATGCTGAGAATACACTTTTTAAAACTGAAATGATTTTTGTAAATCCAGTGCTCAAATCCGCCTGATTTTCTGAATGAATATAAGCAGCTGTTTCAGAAAGGAAAAGATGAGAGAAGAATTACAGAGAATCAATAAACTGTGAGTCATTTATTGCTGTTGTGTAATATGTAATAATGTAACCAATAATAAAGTAACTGTAGTTTGATTGAGCATTTTAACATGTAATATAATCTAATTACAAGTTAATTTTTGGAATCTGTTTATGTAATCCAGATTACATGCAATCAGTAATTACCCAGCATTCACTGCAGAGAATACAATGGTGAGCAAGTGATGCTACATTTCTCCAAATCTGATGAAGAAACAAACTCATCCTAATCTTGGTTGGCCTGAGGATGAGCAGATTTCCAGCTGATGTTCATTTCTGTGTCTAAAGCGAGGGTTTGTGTTCAGTGTGTTACAGTCATTAAATCAGGTGACTGCGGCGTCTGCTGTGTTTCTCACATTGTGAGAGCAGAATAAAAAGTGCCTCCACTGCGACGCTCGTGTGTTCATCTGGGACACGAGTCACAGAAGTGTCAAAGTCATCTGAATAAAACATGGCATCTAATGAAGCACACCGAGAGCGTGCTTTATTCCACCTGACAGCAAGCCGTCTCACCAACAAATTCATCCGTTTAGGAGCATTACGTCACGAAGACCCTGCAGAAAACGTCTGAAACATCTCACGCAAAACTGAAGATGCCTACAGGTCAATAATGCAGAAATAAAACACAGCTTATATGTGACCCTGGACCACAAAACCAGTCATAAGTGTCAATAAATAAATATATAAGCTTTCCATTGATGCAGTGTTAATTTCGTCAATGAAGACGATGACGAAAAATATTCCTCAATGAACATTTTTTCCTGTGACTGAGATGAGACGTTGATGAGCTAAAACTAATATCTGATGATAAAAACTATGATGAAATTAATGCAGCGTCTTCGTTAACAAGACGAGAAGGCTAGAATGTTATTTGAGGTCTACCGGACATTCAAAATACATCCTATAGGCTAAGTTATGTGTCTTGTCTTTCAAAATGTGCGTCCCTGTCACTGGATTGCGGTCGGATGAGGGGTGTTTGCTTATCTAGTCTCAGTATGGCAGCCGCAGTGACGGATAGGCTACCAAAACACCAACTAGCGTCTGAAACATGGCCTCAGGTTAGAGAGACAGTGACCAGACGCCCCGTTTGTCCCGGGAGCCACAATTCGTTGTCGATTAACTTAAAGTTAGTGAAGGAGGGATAGGAATCGCTCTGATAGAAGTGCTCTCTCTCTTCTTCAGTTCTCAGCGCTCAGATACACACAGCAGTCCAGATGTCTGTCGTGTAGAGTACCTCACGTAAATACAGTCGGTTATGGCTTCAGTGAACGTAAACAGGTGGCTGAAAACTGAATGTGTGTCAGTATTACATTCATGCCTTCCGTCTTAAAGGGACAGCATTCCTAATTAACCCTCAAAGACCGAGACAGCCACCCGCGGCTAAAAATAACTTGTTCTTAAATGGTTAATAACTTTTGAACCGCTAATCCTATCTGAATACATTAAAAACTGTCGTAAAGCAGAGACTCTCTCATTTGGATATTCAGAGGCTCCGTAGTGTACGTGATTACGTCATCACATTTTGACAACATTGATTGGTCAGAAGAAATCAATGCATTTCGTTCCTCTGAGCCAAACAGAAACGATTGTTGACGCTTAGTCCCACCCCCGTGCCCAGATTGGTTCAAACTTCACATATTCAACCAATAAACATAGGTTTTGGTCTTTTGAACCACCATTTACAATATTTCTTTGGAAATTTGAACAAACGCAAAGTGAAAGTAAAGTCTGTCGTGCGTGCATGAAAAACACAAAACAACACATCTGCATGAGAGCACTCTCTGAAAAAGCACAGAAAAACACGACTGAGTACTCTGACATGAAACAAACCAAAAGCAAGGATGAAACAGCGGTACATATCGGCTAAAGCACTGGAGCTTATGTCTTCGCATCACTAGGCGATGTCCGGTAAAATCGATTCTGACGCAGAGTACAGCCAGCGGATCCATCCATTTATATTACGTATATAATTCTTATATAGCTCATAAAGATCATTTGCACTATTTTTTCTGTTGCACTCTGTATATTTCTCACTCATTTTGTGTGTAGTTTGTGAATCATTTGCACTGCTTGTATTTTGTTCAATTTGTGCAGTTGTTTTCACTATTAGCTGCACGGTTTGTGTTTATTGTTCATACTCCGACTGAAAATATATTTCTCTGAAAAAAGTCTTTTTTACTGTGACTTTTCTACTTTGTTTTGTTATTATATAACACTGTTTCCATTTTCTTTACTCCCTAAACATTTTTGGACACATCTATATTGTTAGTAAACTAAATAGACCTGTTTTTCACTGAAAAGCGCCTATAACAATATTGCAATAAATGGCTATAACTTGCTTGGGGAATGTTATATGTACACAAAGTTTTATTTGGAAGTGTAAAACACACATATACAACTTTCTAAAGAAAAAAATACAAACTTCAGGAGTTTCTGTTTGAGTACACGGTAAAAAACACCCAATTGTTGCTTGCGTTTTTCTTAAAATTCTGGAAATTCATTCATTCTTAGAAAAAACAAGGAAAATTGGGACTTTAAATTAGCTAGACTGAAACTTCAAGTTCTGCTGTTTATAATGATATATGGCACTTGATGCTGACTGCTAGAATAGTCTGAAAAAACAAAGAAAAGTGCAGGCGTGTCAGGTGCCCCAGAAATGTTCTAGGTCTTTAAGGGTTAAATTCCTATCTGTGTCATTAATGTTAACCAACAGAAGATGTTAAATGTATACATGTTAAGTAAACCTACTGTATCTTAAAAATGAGTTTCATTTGTATCTCTACCCAAAAATGAAAATTGTCATCATTTAATCCAGTTTTTCCAAATTCAGTCCTTGATTCAAATTTCTCATAAGCTTAATTGATTTGGTCTAAAGAGAGAAGAATTAATGAATATTTCTGTTTGAAGACTACATATAAAATAGCTACCTAAATAAATCTTGGTAACTGCAGTTTGACTAAAAGTAATGACTAAAAGTTGACAAAAATGCAATGACTTTTCGTCGACTAAAACTATGAAAGACTCAAAAGACTAAAATGTGACTAAGACTATTAAGCACTTTCATCTCAAGATAATGACTAAGACTAAATCAAAAATGTCTGTCAAAATTAACACTGGATTGATGCATGATTGTTAGGACAATATTTGAAAATCTGGAATTTGAGGGTGCAAAAAAAATCTAAATATTGAGAAAATCGCCTTTAAAGTTGTCCAAATGAAGTTCTTAGCAATGCATATTACTAATCAAAAATGAAGTTTTGATATATTTACAGTAGGAAATTTACAAAATATCTTCATGGAACACGATCTTAATATCCTAATGATTTTTGGCATAAAATAAAAATGGATAATTTTGACCCATACAGTGTATTGTTGGCTATTTCTACAAATATACCCCAGCGACTTAAGACTGCTTTTAGTGCTCCAGGGTCACATATGCTGCTGTACATTAGTAAACCGTCTCAGTTTCTGATGCATATGAATGCTTTCAAATATCTGCATCTGGAAAAACATCCGTTTCATCACCTGCTCCGAGTGATTTTCTCATGAATATATTTGCGAGTGGAGCGGGTGGTGCTGAGCGCTGGCGCTCTGATCAATGGCAGGCGTGTGCCGCCCATCGCTTTCTCCACAGGGGTGTTTAACAATCGAGCGTGGCAGACACAGAGACAGAGTGGCTAATTTTAGCTCGGAGGCCCAGCCCTCCCATAAATCACTGCGTCAGCGGCAGGAGATGAAGGACACAGGTTGAGCTTCTGCTCACACACAGCTCAGAGCTCCACACCAGCAGGGGGAGCTGCACAAACAGCATTAGACTTCCTGTTTTAATAGCAGAGCATAGTGGGAAATACATACAGCAACTCATTTTAAATCAACTATTTCTTCCTCTTTCCAGTCACAGAGCAATTTATTTTTGAGAGTTGTTTAAGTGAGAGAAAATCTGTAACTTAGTCCAGATTGGGGGAATCTCTAATTGTATTATTACACACTCAGTATTTAATGCAAGCGCTGCAAGCCTTGCATACAGCGCTGAACATGACAGGTTTTCTGGTACGCAAAATAAGTACTTACAGGAATACCTTAGCTTATTACCATTACTGTGGCAGCCTACAACAGCACAGCTTAACCCTCCGCACATATTTATAGTTAGTTATATTGAAAAAGTTTCAATTCAGTCAATCTTTTTTACTCTGTTTTAACATGGATTTCTATGGAGATCGGCTGTAGATGTTGGGCTAGATGGCGGATAGCACGTAATATCCGCGTTCTGATTGGTCAATTCGCCTGTCAATCAAGCTCGCTGCGAACGGTCAATTGCAATGCAATGCAATGCATTTCCAAACAACAGCCATTTGTGGGGTGGCTGGGTATTTCCATGATATTTTTTCCATGACGACTTTTTTTTTCAGCAAGTGCATTCAGTAAATTGTCTGAATGATATATTTATGGGTGCTGAGTGACTGTGAGCTGCACACTCAATGCCAGGTGAAAATACAACCGAGACTCAGCATGTGGGAAAAAATGAAAGAGTGAATAGAAAGAAACCGTCCTGGAGACTGTATTGAAAGCAGACAATGCTGGCTCTGCTCTGGCACTGAATGCGTTTTGAAATCACGCGCCACGCTCTCCTGCCTGCTTTTTTAGAAAAGCCTAGATAAATATGCATGAGCTGGCATTAGCATAATGAGCTGCCTCTGAATAAAGAGCTCTCCAACACTGCTGACTAGTAAGAATAACCACTGCAAGTCTCTTTAATTACATTTTTACTGGTAAAAAACTAATCTGATGCCATCTGCAATGCTATCATGACTGTACTGTGAATAAATCAGGCTGTATCTGTAAATAATTATTAGATTATATCTGTAAATAATTTACAACTAGCTCCAATTTTACTCTTACTTCACTATTTAAAAATTACTTCCAGATATCCAGTCATTTTACTTCAACATGTCAAAATTTTATTGACAGTCAAAACGGAATTATGCCCAGTTATAATTCTAATTAGAGTGATGTATAATCTAATCTAATCTGGATTACATTTTAGTTCATTTGGATATCTGAAACTAAACACATCTGAACGTGATCTGTAGAAATGGAGAATATATTTTTAATTATAACAGTCAATTGTACAGACCTGAAATTAAAAAAACCAAAAAAAACAGTGAATGTCAAAACAATATGGGAATGGTTTTACTAGGAAAAAGTGTTATTTGTAGTCCAAATTTCAATACAGATCTTCAAAACTGTATTTTACCAGTCAAAACTGAATTAGGTCTAGTAATGCAGAGAGAATTAAAATCATGTGCTGTGCAAATCGAGAAACCATAAACATGAACAAAAACTAAATATAAATTAAAATTATATATATGGGACAGGGACCCGTAAAGAAAAAAAAAAAAAAAAAAAAAAATATATATATATATATATATATATATATATATTTTATTTTATTAACGGGTCCCTGTCCCATATATATAATTTAATAATATAATTTATACAAAAAAAAAAAAATAAATAATAATAATAATAATAATAATATTATTATATATATATATATATACAGGTGCTGGTCATATAATTAGAATATCATCAAAAAGTTGATTTATTTCACTAATTCCATTCAAAAAGTGAAACTTGTATAATGTATACATTCATTCCACAAAGACTGATATATTTCAAGTGTTTATTTCTTTTAATTTTGATGATTATAACTGACAACTAATGAAAACCCAAAATTCAGTATCTCAGAAAATTAGAATATTGTGAAAAGGTTCAATATTGAAGACACCTGGTGCCACACTCTAATCAGCTAATTAACTCAAAACACCTGCAAAGGCCTTTAAATGGTCTCTCAGTCTAGTTCTGTAGGCTACACAATCATGGGGAAGACTGCTGACTTGACAGTTGTCCAAAAGACGACCAGTGACACCTTGCACAAGGAGGGCCTGGAACCACAAAGTCATTGCAAAAGAGGCTGGCTGCTCACAGAGCTCTGTGTCCAAGCACATTAATAGAGAGGCGAAGGGAAGGAAAAGATGTGGTAGAAAAAAGTGTACAAGCAATAGGGATAACCGCACCCTGGAGAGGATTGTGAAACAAAACCCATTCAAAAATGTGGGGGAGATTCACAAAGAGTCGACTGCAGCTGAGTCAGTGCTTCAGAACCACTACGCACAGATGTATGCAAGACATGGGTTTCAGCTGTCGCATTCCTTGTGTCAAGCCACTCTTGAACAACAGACAGCGTCAGAAGCGTCTCGAGACAAAAAGGACTGGACTGCTGCTGAGTGGTCCAAAGTTATGTTCTCTGATGAAAGTAAATTTTGCATTTCCTTTGGAAATCAGGGTCCCAGAGTCTGGAGGAAGAGAGGAGAGGCACAGAATCACGTTGCTTGAGGTCCAGTGTAAAGTTTCCACAGTCAGTGATGGTTTGGGGTGCCATGTCATCTGCTGGTGTTGGTCCACTGTGTTTTCTGAGGTCCAAGGTCAACACAGCCATATACCAGGAAGTTTTAGAGCACTTCATGCTTCCTGCTGCTGACCAACTTTATGGAGATGCAGATTTCATTTTCCAACAGGACTTGGCACCTGCACAGTGCCAAAGCTACCAGTACCTGGTTTAAGGACCATGGTATCTCTGTTCTTAATTGGCCAACAAACTCGCCTGAACTTAACCCCATAGAAAATCTGTGGGGTATTGTAAAGAGGAAGATACGATATGCCAGACCCAACAATGCAGAAGAGCTGAAGGCCACTATAAGAGCAACCTGGGCTCTCGTAACACCTGAGCAGTGCCACAGACTGATCGACTCCATGCCACGCCGCATTGCTGCAGTAATTCAGGCAAAAGGAGCCCCAACTAAGTGAGTGCTGTACATGCTCATACTTTTCATGTTCATACTTTTCAGTTGGCCAAGATTTCTAAAAATCCTTTCTTTGTATTGGTCTTAAGTAATATTCTAATTTTCTGAGATACTGAATTTGGGGTTTTCATTAGTTGTCAGTTATAATCACCAAAATTAAAAGAAATAAACACTTGAAATATATCAGTCTGTGTGGAATGAATGTATACATTATACAAGTTTCACTTTTTGAATGGAATTAGTGAAATAAATCAACTTTTTGATGATATTCTAATTATATGACCAGCACCTGTATATATATATATATATATATATATATATATATATAATTAATTTATATATTTAATTATTTATTTATTTTTTGTAGGCTAATACCATATACATATAGGCAATTACATATAATTGCAGAATGAACCCCTTTTAATGATCTTGAAAATCTTGAAATCTTCAGGCCTCATTCATTGCATTTTCCCGGGAAAGAGCGAGCAGATAAATGACGACAGATCACAGGAAGTGTGTGCACAAGTGAACTCTTACCTCCAGGATGTACTTCTGCAGGGACTGGATATCTCTGAGCGCCTCTGGGTCCTGATGGATCACCACCACCTCCTTCAGCGGATACTGAAACAGATCCAGCAGCACACTCAGAGTCGGCAGAGTTAGTTCAGTTCACTGCTGCAGCATCTCCACGCTCTCTCACCTTGACGGGCAGGGTCTTCCTGTCCCGGATCACACGGCCCAGCTCGATGACCGACTGCATCTGAGACACGGCGCTCTCGATGCGCTTGTCGATCAGAGACTCCCTGACAAACACAAACACACTCATCAGAGCTGGAACAAACACAGACGGAGAGCTGGGAACAACCACAGCCAACCAAACGGCTCATAATAACAGCCGCTTCACGCTTGACCCTAAATACAGAGCGGTACCTCACACAATCATTCAGAAAATACACTGTTTACTTGAGTTAAAGGCCACTGAAGGTCACTCAGTTAATGTTCTGCCAGAGTTTCTGTCACTGGCTGATCTCACTGAATACACATTCATCTCTGTTCAGTTTAGCGTTCATAATTCAGTTCTTCATATAATTCAGGTTTGCTTGACAGTCTTTTCACTCTGTTTTTGGGCTGGGGTGACAAAGTCATGGACCTAGAGGCATAAACACAGCCACTATGTTAAGCCAAAAGCTAATCAGTCTTTTAGAGTCAAATTAGACCATATGCTTTCTATCTTTTACATTTATATTTTGTTTTTCAGTTTCATGATTATTGATGGTGCATTTTAAAAATGACTATTTGTAGATTTGATTTAGTGTAGTTTATTTAAGCTGTGCAGAAAACTCTACGGTCTGTGGACAAACTCATCCATAGTTTATGTTGAATTATTTTCTGATTTCTGTTTTGGTTTGACTTTTCTGACTTCTTGTTAAAAACGGCAGAAACTGTGTTTTACACATATTCAGTGCTGGGTAATAACTGATATATAATCTGAATTACATCATCAGATTCCAGAAATTAAGTTCTTGTACTTACACCGCTTTAAAATGCTTATAATCAGTTTATATCTACTATTATATTGATTTCCAAGATTACATTTTATTCACACTTAAAAATCCTGCCACTTTCATTCATTTGGAAAGTTTTATGCTTTTATTATTTAATTCATTTTTAACTTTATAAACTTACGAACCTCCTTCAGTTCCAGCATGTTGTGGATAAATATATTTTCTTTCTATTTATATTTTTATATTGATATGGTAAAATATGATCCTATTCAAATCAACGTGACATTTTTATATTACTTTTGACCTAAAGTAACCAAAAAGTAATCAGATTATTAAGCTTTACATCATTGATGATTGAAAAAACCTCCATCTTTGGACTGTTTCTGGGTTACAGTGTTCAGTGCGCCAGCAAATGCAGTTCACTGAAATATTAGGAAGAAAGGCCAAACTATGGAAGAGGAGGAAGAGGAAGATGTTCGATCAGTGAATGAGGCGTGTGTCCTCTGGACGGCCTCCACGTCTCTGACGGCAGGTCACCTCTGTGAGAAACATTAATACACACAGACCACAGTAACACGGGACACTACGTGAATTTAGAAAAGCAGCAGAGAAGGGAGGAAGGACCTTCAGAGAGTTTAACTGCGCCGGACAGCTCTCAAACCAGAGTCCGGCTCATCGGAGGTACTCTGGGAAATGTGTTTACAGCCGGACATTAAAGGACACGCTAAATCACGTCAGCAGCACACAAGGACACACAATGACCCTCCTGCACGAGTGCAATGCATAAAACCACCAGATCTCACGCTCAACATCTGAGCAGACAAAATAAACCACAAACGCTCTTCTTCATGAACACCCGTTTAAGATGAAGATCGTGGAATAAGGAAAACACTGTCTCTGAAGGCATCAGGGCATCGTCATGTGGAATCACACCGAGCTTTACAATCGAACATCTGATGGAGTTTAATCTGCTTCATCAGTCGTCTGATGGAGAGTTTCTCCAGCATACTGATGGAAACACCTGCATGAAGTTCTGAATCTGGAACTCCTTTCCAGATTTCACCCTATAATATCAGAGCTTATTTCATCGTGTCACTTCATTTAACTTTCAAATTCTGCATTTAAATTTAGTTTTTAATCATATTTTTTTTTTTAAAAATCTATCAATTTTAAATGATAATAAATGAGGTTTCAAGACACAGTTTAAAAAAAATAGTACAATTGTATTAGTTTAATTGAATAAAATGTGTTGCTCCATTTATTATGACACACAAGGTGTTTGTTAATGGCCATGAACTCAAATATTCATTTATTTACACTGCCATTCAAAAGTTTGATGATTATCCTTTGATGAATTAAACGTTAAAAAGAACAGCATTTATTCAAAATTGAAATCTTTTCTAACAATATACACTACCGTTCAAAAGTTTGAGGTCAGTGAATTATTTTTCTGTTTTTTTCAAAGAAATGAATATTTCAGCAAGAATGTGTTAAATTGATAAAAGGTGACAGTAAAGACTTACAGTCCCAAAAGATTTCAGTTTTGAAAAAATTCTGTTCTTTCAACTTTTTATTCAAAGAACACAATGTTTTTAACACTGATAATAAATCAGCATATTAGAATGATTTCTGAAGGATCATGTGACACTGAAGACTGGAGTAATGATGCTGAGAATTCAGCTTCGATCACAGAAATAAATTACATGTTCATATATAATAAAACAGAAAAACGTTTTGCAGCCTTAATGAGCAGAAGAGACATTGCCAATCTTACTGATGCCAGACATCTGAATGGCAGTGTATATGCTAGGACAAGAAAGAGCAACGACGTGTCTGTGAGAAATGTGCGAGACTGACGCCGAGCAGTGACAGTAAAGCTGTGTACCTGACATGCGGCAGCATGAGGTAGTGAATGCTTCCCGAGTCCTTCTCCTCCACTGACGCCGGGTC
The DNA here is from genome assembly GCA_021397915.2 of Tor tambroides. NCBI lineage: Eukaryota > Metazoa > Chordata > Actinopteri > Cypriniformes > Cyprinidae > Tor > Tor tambroides. The sequence continues at coordinate 37,647 of JAFVLL020043561.1, forward strand.
GATCAGATGACGCAGGTTCTGGTACATCAGCTCCGTTATGAACGGCGTGAAGGGAGCCTGAGCACAGAAACACTCCATTAGTGAACCAACACAGCAATGAAAGCACAACTCCATTCACTCATGACCAGGATTTGTTTTGGTTTTCTTCACTCTTAAACCTTTCACTCTTGAACATCTGTCATCATCTGCTTAACCAATAACTGAACAATGAGGATTTATGGAGATTAATTTAAACATTAAATACTCAGAATCACTGAAGAGGAAAATGGGCCACTGACTGTCTCACACCCTGCTTATCTATCAAATGATTTTGCCAATTACCTATTGGGTCAGTAATTAATTACTGCAGTAATGAGCTCCCTGCCTTCATAGTTCAGAAAGGATGATCAGCTCTATAACTATTATACAGCAAATCACCTGCTGTCATTGTCTTGTTTTCCAAAAATAAATAAACAGCCTTAAAACAAGATACATTTACCAAGCATAATTACATGAACTATTAAGGGAACAGTTCATTAAAACATCTAGTTACAATAATGGCAAACAAAAACACAAACCAGTGGTTTTAGTCATTCATTTTAGCATTGCACCAGCATTGCTGCACTTCTATCATTTCATCAAAATCCACTGAGAATGAACACATTCCTTCTCTTCTCTACATCTGAAGCAGAGAAGGAGCTGCGAGCTCTGGCGTGACTCACCATCAGTCTGCACATGGAGAAGAGCACGCTGAAGAGGGTCTCCAGGGCTCGCATGCAGTCTTCAGTACCACTCTCACCCTGAACACACAGAGAGAGAGAGAAAAGCTAACAGCTGCAAGCATATAACATGCAACACACTGCACTGTCACAACACCGCATCATGCTTGAGCCTGCAGGTCCAGCTCTGTGTTTACAGTCCTGTTAACAGCAGAATGCACAGAGACGCTCTATGATGAGAGCTGAATATGCATAGACTGAGCAGGACAAACTGAAAAGACAAATAAAGCCTAGATTTAATGCAAAGAGTTCATCAGTGAGTTGCAGTTTTCTCAATATTAGAGAATGCAAACGGGCTATTGACAAACACCTGGGGCACACCTCATTTTTTAAAAATAAGCATTTCTTGTCAGAACAACTGAGTGAACCAAACTGATAAAAAATGATGAGATTTAGCAAAATGAGTACAAAGTAGTACATTTGTAGTACCGGAACATTTGAGAAAACCTCACGAAACATCAGATTTTCAAGTTTCATTTTCTTTATTTTTGCATAAATGTTTAGAGCCAATTTGCCTAACTCAACTTTACCATTTGCATTAATAAACCCTTCTATTACAGTTTATTAATGCCTAAGTTGATATAAAATTTACTTCAGAACACCAGAGTGTCTTGCAGATCAAGGGGGTTGAATAATTTTGATTAATATTTTACCTTCTCTAATATTCCCTCATAGTCCCTCACATATTCCATTCATCTTTTTTCCGAACCACTTGTCCAATGCAGAGTTACAGTCCTCACATGTATTATTCTCTATAAGAGAGTACAATGGAGCTAAAGAAGGCCCATGGGACATTATATTGTCCCCAAAACACTACAGCACTTTCTACAGTACTGCATAAACCTGTTTTGTATAACTGTGGAAGAATGGATTTGTTGTGGCAGATGTGCAAAATGGGTCCGTCAAAACCACAGTGACAATAAAGGTGATTTACATTTGTTAAATGCACCAAAATCGCAACTGTAAGATGTGCATCGTTCATCAACAAAGCAGAATAATACAGAAGTTGTTATAAAACACATGATATTATGAACAATGCCACAAGCGGCTGTACCAGGAAAATGAAGCAGGAAAAAGCTGCCCAAGCCGGTATACTTTTTCTTTCTATCATAATAAAAACCCAGAGCAGATAAAAACATGCATTTCTTATCCACTGCATCCTAATAAGAACTTACGCATTTATAATGGTTTTCCTTCCTTCTGTCTGTCTTTTGTTCATAAATGGACCAAGCATTGATTTAATGGAAATTCCAAAGTGCATTTTGCACAATATGGATCAATGACTTTCAGGGATGAAATATCTTCTAAAAATTACAGATCTGTGCATTATGGCCTTTATAATGGTTTTCGTGTGGCTCACTTTTAGTCCAAAGATCACAAGCAAAGCAGTTTCCATAGAAAAACTAGAGGCTTGAACAAAATATATTTTCTTCTTTCTTTCTTTTGATTAATAAAGGAATCTGAAACATGCCCAGGATATTTCTGACAGGTTTTGTGAGATTGGCCTGATGTTCTTGACTGTGTGTGACTCATATGTTGCCCACCTTCAGCCGCCTGCGGTTCATCCGCACATACCAGTTGGTGAGCATATCCACGAACTTGACAAGTTTGGGAACCACCGTATAGAGTCTGTAGGCTGGAAACACAAGCACACAAAAACAGACCTATTTCAGACGGTCCTTGTTGTCAAACCACTTGAAGTGTAGGAGTTACCCATTAATTGGTGTGAGTTACTCACCTCCCATCTCATCTCTGAAGAACTGAATGAGTGACTGAGTGAAAGACTGGATCCATTTATCCATGATGTTGTCGCTCACGCTGGCTGTGCTCTCGTTGTACAGGAACTCGACGGCCTCTTCCTAACGAGAGCAGAGAGCAGACAGAGAGTGAGCTCATACTGTCTCTATGTGTGCTTCATCATCTCTGCATACTGGAAGAGAAGCTGATGTCAAGCCCTGAGCACACATCTACTCTACTGACTCTCAACGGAAGTTTAATAGAAAGAAAAATGATCATGGCGAATTTAAAAAGGTAAACCGATAAAGGAATATTTTTGTTCTTATTCACTAAAGATCTTCTCATTTCTAGCTGTAAACCTCATTTGAGCTCGCATTCAATTCAAATATGACACGTCAAATGCACTGCAGCATGTCTGACCTTGATAATGACAAATTTCATGGTAATGTTTTGGAAAGTAGCACTCGAGACATTCTGCTAAACATCCACTTTTGTGTCCCACAGAGGAAAGTTGCTGTCAGTACGTAGAAATAGAGGGCAAAAAAAACACAGAAACTAAAACTGCATCAGGCATCCAAAACTTTGACAGATGAACCCCTATGAGCCATTACATTAAGTTCATTACTCTGATATGTTAGGTAATGGGAAAATATTCAAAGGTTTTAAAATATGAATTTTACAAAATGCAGTTGCATGCTACCAAGGTGGAATTTATTTGATTAATTTAAAATAACTTTTCTCTTTTAATATATTTTAAAAAGTGATTTTTTTTTTCCTGTGATGTCAAAGCTGAACAGAAATCATTCTAATATTCAGATTTGCTGCTCAAGAAACATTTCTGATTATGTTGAAAACAGTTCATATTTGTGTGGAATCAATGGTACATTTTATGTTTCAGGATTCTTTGATGAACAGAAAGTTCATAAGAACAGCATTTATTTGAAGTCATTTGTACAATTCTAAATGTCTTTATTTAATAATAAAAAAATTATTTCATTAAAAAAAAGCCTTACTGACCTCAAACATGGTACAGTAAGCTGCATACAGATGTGGTTTGGATCAAGTCTGTGAATGTCAGATTTCATGAGGTTGTTTGCTGCTGAGGCCACAAAAACTGAACTAAAGTAAAAGTGCTGCGCTGACTGAGCAAAGTCTTGTAGTTGAATAGCTCGAGCGGATCAAAGCGGCTCTGAGGTGTTTCAGGAGATCCGGTCAGATCGTACCTTCTGCAGTCTCTGGACGTTCTGCACCAGGAAGCGGTAGGCGTTGTACCAGGGCAGGAAGACGTCTTTGAGCACGTCTCGCACCCCTTCTTCTTTGAAGCGCAGGTTCTCAGCACGGACCACGGGGGAGTTGATCAGATACAGTCTGGAGGGACAGAAACCATGAAATCAGAGCATGAGGAAGATCGCTCCTTTACCTGTTCAGAGTTAGGGCTCTGATCATATTCCTCCAAACTGTGTGTTCAGACTCTCAGAGAGCAAACTCAGGCATCATCATGAACTACACACACACTGATGTGCACTGATTACGAGTCAGGTGTGAGCTCATCTGCTGAGGTCAGAAGATGCAGACGGGATGTCCAGGATGATGTGTGTATGATGCCACTTCTCTCTGATCTAAGTCAGCAGAGGTGCATTTGATTCCCCAAACACTATGAGCATATTGTTCTATTGTTACCAACCTAATAGGTCTGGTAACAGTACAAGTGCTTTGGTCAATTACATTACATTGAGTCATTTAGCAGATGCTTTTATCTAAAGAGACTTACAAATGAGGACAACAGAAGCAATCAAAACCAACAAAAGAGCAACAACATGCAAGTGCTATAACAAGTCTCGTTTTTTTTTTTTTTTTTTTAAGAAAACAAGTAGATAGAATAAAGAAAAGAAGAAATCTAGTGAAGAATTCTACATTAAATATAAGAGTGACTATAAAAGCATGTGATCAGAGTTTGAATTGTCCTTGAGCAGCTAATATTCAAGCATTTCTTTGGTCATAACTGCAGACTGCTGTAGGTGATGTCTGATGTTTGTTCACCAGTTTGTGCACGTTTGGTAATAAAATATCATCATTTAATTTATTTTAAATATCACTTCTGAATGTTATTTTCACATTTCTGAATGTTAAGAGAATATGTTTCTGTAGTTGAGTTTATTTGTAACTGTTGTTCTATTTTTACTACATCACTTACTTGCAATAGTGCATATATTATATTCACTTTGTAATATAATAATAATAATAATAATAATTGTATTTACATTTATTCAATTGGTACTTCCAAATCAATCATATTCCACCGCTGCTATACTGCACATATTGCCTGTATCTAATGGTCAGATCAGTTTTTACTCTGTGTATCTTGTGGTACTGCTGTCAGTGTTTAGTGTTGTCTTTCAGTCCTCGTGACTGTCTACTACACGTGTGTCTGCTGTTTCCTGAAGGAACTGTGTTTGGTTTATCCACTGCCATGCCATGCTCTAAAATTGATATTTAAATAATCATTTAATTTTTAAAGGAATGTGTTGCTGTGCTATCAAAATTGCTATTACATGATGACACAAGCCAGTAGACTGATGGCTGGAGATTCGATCCAACAAAATCAGGAGCCATGAAAAGTGCAGCGGTTCAGGACAAACGCTGTTGACTGATGTGAGACGAGTCTGATGGTCTTCTCCTCTCAGGCTAGTGTGCTGTAGATGCTGCAGACTCTATCTGTGCAAGATCTGCAAGTTCACAATGCAAGTGGATCTGTGACTGATCATTTCTGCTCCAAAACACTGACGTGCTGCTCACATTCTCATTTGACGCACAATATTTCAAATGTTTCAGGGTAACTAGACCTGTGAGTCAATAACACTTCAACTCTTCTCAGTCCTGGCTTCAGATCAATAGATGCTTTTTGCATTTAGCCAATAAATAAAACCCACTAGAGCCAGGTGATGAAACTACAATCACTTTCATCATATCTTTCAGGTTTTTGACAAGATTTTTTCTCTTTCATCAGAGGAACTGTCATTTCATTGTGGATTTCATTGTTGCATTTCGCTGTAGTCTGGTTATAATGTGCAGAATAGAGTGCAAAGCTCTGCAAAACCACTTTATTTAGACACTGTCTGATTCCACATATTGTTTCTAAAATGCGTTGTTACAATCTGGTCACCTAAACTTGGTTCTGTAGCAAGTCTTTGCACATTTGACATGGTGACAGCTGAACATTTCAGAAGTGACCAGAATACTGAATCATTGACACACAGTTTGAAACAAGTCTACGTCCTATTGGAAACCTAATGGAAAAAAAATAATAAAATAAAAAATTACTACTAATAATATATATATATATATATATATTTATTTATTTTTATTTTATTTATTTTTTTTAAGCAGCATTTTATATAATATTATTATTATTATTATTATTATTAATATCATATATATTGCAAATATTCAATAAATCACCCATCCCTAACACACAATAAAGAAAAGCAAAACTAAAGGAGTGTAAAAGTCATGGTCATATCATATGTGAGAGCTTTTAGTGTGCACGGCTCCATATGGATGGACATAAATATCTTATTAATCATTACCCATATGTTCATGTCACAACTGTGCTTCAGGGGGATTTCAAATAACTCATAGATGAACATTGGTAGACAGCGTGCAGGAGGAGATGTTTTGTGTTTGTGTATGATGTGTGGTCTGCTCACCGGAGTGCGTCGGCACCATAGTTCTGCACAATCAGGCTGGGGTCGGGGTAATTCTTCTTACGCTTGCTCATTTTCTGTCCGTCACTGCACACACAACACACATGCACACACAGATTGGCAGAGATTCCAGGTCAGAGAGTGGTACTATCTTCCTGCCTGAGGACGGAGCCAGTGCAGGCCGAAGTGTGTGCATTACCTCGCCAGAACCAGGCCGTTCACAATCACGTTCTTGAACGGCGGTTTCCCAAACAGAGCAGTCGAGAGCACCAGCAACGTGTAGAACCTACAGAACACAAGCTGGATTTACTGCACAAACACCTCATGTACACTGACTATGAAAATGAAAGAAACAATTGACTACTCAGATTCAAATAAACACATCACACCACAAAACAATGTAAAATAACCCTGATTCACTCTGCAAATGCAATGCTGCATCAGATCAATCTTAAAGCGCCCCTATTATGGATTTTTGAAAATGAGCTTTCATGCAGTGTGTAACAGATCTAAGTGAATGAAAACATCCTGCAAAGTTTTAAATCTCAAAGTGCACCGTGTATAAAGTTATTGTCTCTCAAAAGAAAGAGCCGACTCTGAATCATTGAAATGAGTCGTTTTTAAAACGAATCCCAAGCCGTTTCATGGTGACAATATTGCCCGCCCACTTGTTGCACGTTGGTCTGAATGAAAATGCAAATTCATTCTTTGCCACTAGGTGGCGCTTTTGGAGCAGTAAAAGCTCACAAACACTGCTTTAAATGAAATCGACCAATCAAAGGAGGGGTTTGGAAAAATGAGTCGTTGAACGAATTGTTTGAGAGACGTTGAGCAAATAAGGTAAAAATAAATGCATATTATAAGAAAATGAAAGTGTTTTTTGACCTTGCATGCATGTCAACATGTTGTTGGGGACTCCCAAAACCAAAATATGAACCTTTCATAACCCATAATAGCGGCACTTTAAACTGTGACACTATCAATCAGACACTGTCATGCTTTCTCTGTGTGTGCACGAGAATGACATACTGTGACTGTGTGTCCTGTGTAAATACATTTATTCTGTTTAAATACAGAGCTCAGGTTGCAAAATGTTTTGTTTTTTATTTTTTTTTTAAAGCCCAGATGTTAGAGCATAAGGCTGTTTTGTATGCTTTTTCAATAAACAATTAATAAGTGATCTAAAACTGAGATTATGATGTTTGGTGGATGCGTGCCAAATGTGTTGAAATAATAAATAAAGTGTGTGGAATATGCCGCGGTTAAAAGTCTCTTTAAAGATAAACAACTCTATAAACACATGCATTATTCAAAAGATTAATCTCACTATGAAGTGTCTGGGTCAGATTTGACCCCAAAATATTAGTAAGAATTTGCCTAAAGAAAATTCCCCCCTCCCTCCCTCCCAATTTTCATTATTGCAATAGGGAAAAAGGAAAGAAAAATATGAATGGCATTACTCTGATAGTTATTTAAAAAATCATCACAAATCACATACACAAATTAATTTCTAACAACCTACTATTAATTTATTACTATTAATTATTTACTGCAGCCTTCTATTATGATGTTTGTGTCAGAACTTTAGAATGTAGCACTTGCTCCTTACAGCAATGAGAATTTAATGGGAAATTTGTCTTAAAAACCTTAACAAAAGTCTTAAAAATACTATAATATTTCACATCTCAAGAATACATTGTTTATTTTACAGGTTATTTTTTCAATCAAGTTCAAATTACATTGATCCATTTTTTAATCATTTATTCCTAATTTAGTAAATTTCATGTAGAATAAAAATACATTTCATTGCATCATGTGTCTTTAAATTAAACAGTGTAACGTATACACCAGGGGTCCGTTCTTCGTACGTCGCTTATTACATCCGAGATCAAATGACACATCCAAGATGATATCATCGCACTAATCAGGATCTGGCTAATTCGGTTCTTCGAACGCACCTGTTGTTGATGATTAGTATGGCTGGATTGAGTTATCGGAGATGATTGAGCGTTCATGGGTTGGTTTAAAAGGGCAGATGTATCGATACTCGAAACCCGCACATCATATGTGGTGATTGGTTGGCGGTAAGACGGCAAAGATAATGACATCATTATCATTAAAGACACCCACTAAAAACCACAAAATTTCTGGACTTTATAAGGAACAAATAAGCGAACAAAACTACATAAATGTTATGATAGATAAATGAAATGTGCGCTGTTTGTAATGTATTTGTATATTTTTTTAAATGATTCCCAATTATTTATATTCATGATTTCTAGTATTTGTACAGGCTATACATTTTTACTTCAATGTTGTAATTAGCAATTTATTTAATTTGATCTTTGAAACAGATTTACTACGTGACAGCATTAATTAAAGTTTCTTAAGGGTCAAGATCACGTTATCTGCATCTCCTGCGCTCCATCAAGCCACTCCCATAATATCTGTCATCACTCAAATTAATATAACGACTCAGATTAACTGCAGAGCATATGTGTAAGACTCCAATACAGTTATCAATTATTTCATCACTAATAAATCTTTCAATGAGCAAAACTGGCTGTGTCTATAGTATTATAGACTACACAACATTATTATATTATTTTCAACTTGATTTTTAAATTATTATTATTTTAAATTATTGTCCCTGGACCAGTAGGGTACTCTGTAATAAAGTAGGGCGGTGGCTGGGGCAGATATTAAGTATCAATTCTGCTAAAAAAGATGCACCCAATCCTGTTTGTACATGAAATAAGCTGCTCCCTGAGCAGGCTTAAGCTTACGGACCTGTTGCTATGACAGCAAGTCTAGGATGAGCTTCAAAGAACCAAATGATCCAAGGTCAAGCAAAATCGGCAACAATCAAATCCAGCTAACTGAGTTAGCGACGTACGAAGAACGGACCCCAGCTGTCTATAACACTGGCACTTGCCATCAATCAATCTATCGACCATTACTTTGTGTGTTTTGTTTTGTTTTTGGAGTCATTTGACCTGCATGTTCTGCACAGTTTCTGTGAGATCCACTCAGGTGATATTCAGCTCCATGAATGAGTTGCGAAGGCTCTCTCACCATCCTCTGGTCTGGTCGATGCCCTCAGCGATGAAATCGGCTGGGAAGGCGTCCTCAAACTCCCGCCTGTTCTCAAACGGGTAGTGCACCTGGGCATAGGGCATACTGCCGCTCTCAAACCAGCAGTCAAAGACCTCTGAGACCCTCTTGAGCTGCCCCTTACCACAGCGGGACGGGATGGTCAGGCCGTCAATACTGCCAAACACACACACACACACACACCTGATGAGTGAGGTTTCTGCAGCTCTGAGGCTGTGATGATGTCAGGTGTCTCTGCGTCTCACCTCTCTCTGTGAAGATCAGATACTTTAACTCCTGTCAGCTCCTCCAGCTCAGCCATTGAGCCCACACACACCACCTAAACACCAATGAACAACAAACACTCAAGCTCATCTGCCTGAACATTCAGGAGACCATCTTCCAAATCTGGTTTAACTGCAATGCAGATATGTGTCCCTGGAGCACAAAACCAGTCTTAAGTAGCACAGGTATATTTGAAGAGCTCTTTTCCAAAACGCGATAAACGCCAAATTTAAAAAAAATGAGTTCGTCATGCCATTTTGCTGTGTACTGAACCTATTCACTGCTCCATCAATGTTTCATGCCAAATCGCTATATTTCCTTGTTTAAAATGTACTGCAAGATGCAGTTCCTTTCCAAACCGCTATAAGCGCCGAACCTGTTTTTAGCCTAAATGCGATATGTCCTCTCGACCAATCAGAATTCGTTCGATGCAATCCAACATGGCGACGCTTTGAAGCGTTTGTTTGTGCTCAGTCTTCAAAATGAGTGCTTTAAACTCTAATAACACTTTTGATGGCCTGGATGAGCCAGTGAGACCTACATCTGGGGGTAGAAAACGCCGACTGGACAAAGAAAATCACAAAAAACAACAAAAAAAGAAGGTTCCTCACTCAGGTGGCGCGTTCACGCACTCTCTCTCTCTCTCTCTCTCACACACACACACTCACTCACTCACTCTCTTACTCTCACTCTGTCCTCTCACACACTCAAAGCACATCTCACACACACACTGACAACACATACATAATGCATAATGGTCCCAATAAGCATGGTTTGACACTTTACTGAATGAAAGTGTGTATTACTTGAATGACTACCACAATACCGTTATCATTATTGAATATTTTTAATAATTTGTTTTTTTCATGCATATGTAGTGGACAAATTGGTCCTACTTGTTACAGGTTTGACACTTTACTAAAAAAAAAAAAAGACTTTGAATGTACTGTATTACTAAATAACTTGCCTATTGAATATTGTTATCATTACTATCATTACTTTTTACAGGTTCGGCACTGAATGACTATTAGCCTAAATGTGTTACTAAATTACTAAATGATTTGACTGTAATGTTAACATTGTTGTATTTTTATTTAATTAGTGGTATTTGTATGTGTGTTATTTTTAAATTATTTGTTTTATGTGATGGACAATATTGAAACATGAAATTGAAAATATTGATTTTATTTTACTATTTAGTTTGTTACTATGTATTTTATTTGGCTGTTATTTCATGCCTTTGCATTTATTTGATTTATATTAATTTATAGTATGAGTCCCTGATGTCATATGTTGCATGTTCTCTTGTTTGTTTGTTTTTTTAAAGACATAAACCAACATTTTTTGAAAAAAAGGATGGATTTGTAGCATTTTGGAAAAAAATAAAAATAAACTTTGAATTTATAATCGACAATATTGTTGTTTCATTTAACAATCATTGTTTAACATGTTCAGACTGAGCCAACAGACCATTTTAACAGGATAAATTGAATATTAACAAAATGTATGGGTCTAGGTAAAAAAATGTCATTTTCATGAAAACTATTAAAATGGATTTATAGCGTTTTGGAAAAGAGCTCTTCATTTGCAGCAATAGCCAAAAATACATTGTATGGGTCAAAATTATCAATTTTTCTTTTATGCCAAAAATCATTAGGATATTAAGTAAAGATCGTGTTCCATGAAGATATTTTGTAAATGTCCAGCTGTAAATATATCAAAACTTCATTTTTGATTAGTAATATGCATTGCTAAGAACTTCATTTGAACAACTTTAAAGGAGATTTTCTCAATATGTTTTTTTTTTTTAGCACCCTCAGATTCCAGATTTTCATATAGTTGTATCTCAGACAAATATTGTCCTATCCTAACAAACCATACATCAATGGAAAGATTATTTATTCAGCTTTCAGATGATGTATAAATCTTATGACCCTTATGACTGGTTTTGTGGTCCAGGGTCACATATATGAACTGTTCAAGAACTATCACACTGTTGGGGAAAATATTTCGTTATCCAAACAGAATTTAATAAATTCAGAGGAAAATAAGATATACTCATATAACAAAAGGCACATTTCACATTTGCACATTTTCATGCAAACCTAACACCAGCCAAAAAGCAGGACAACCTTGATTTTCTCCAGGTGGGCAGTGAAGTTTACCATAAAGTGTGTTACTAAAAGTGAGCGGCGAGGCTGGGCCGCTGTCCCCGTTTTCAGCTGGTCTCAGGTAATGTGGCCCAGATAGGGCCGCCTCGGCAGAGAGCAAGAGAGCTGCGCTTTCTGGCCCCGCTCCGCTCCGCTCGGGGAGCCGCTGGCACTCCAGAGACTCGCTCCTGGAAACAACTCATTATGCTATTTTCAGGAAGCAGGTCGCTGTCCTTCTTTTCCAACAGCTCGCTTCAGCAGGCAGACGCCAACAACCTAATTCTGACTTCCCACAAGTTCAGCTTTTAAGAAAAACACGCTACTAAGAGCACTTAAAGACCATTACCAACGTTTAAGACGGTTATCCTTCTAAGAAGATTCAAATGAAGAAGGCAACTAGGTCACACAGCTTTTACCAATGACATTTAGCACTGGGAGGAAAATTCACAATGATTTTAACCTTCATATCATAATAAGCAATATTATGAATATCAAGATTTTAAATACAATAAATTTTTTTATTGTCTAACTTATTCATACAAATCAAGATTATTTTAATTTTGGCTTTTTATTTTCTAATTAAGTTTCGCAAAAACTGTGTCAAAAATGTTATATTAAAAATATCAGTAGGTAAAACTATTTTTATTGCTATGTATTTTTTTAAACCAACCAATCAATAAAAAATAAATTGTTCTTCCATTTGTTAATTTAAAAGCCGTGTGATAAACATGCCTTGAAATTTTAATAATGATTTATACTCTTTTTTTTTTTTTTTGCATGAAATATCTTGAAACCACAACGGCTACTTTTAAGCCTTTCTACATGATCAAGATATGAAATACAAAAAAAAAGGCTGCAAAATGTCATCATCATTCTAGCGCCTGCACTTTAAAATGCTGATGATCCACCACTGACCTCTTCATAGTCGTCGCTGACCCAGAGCGGGATGGGCGTCCCCCAGTAGCGGTTACGAGAGACCGCCCAGTCTCGAGCGTCCCTCAGCCAGTTGCCAAAGCGCTTCTCCCTCACAAACTCGGGAACCCTGGGTACAAAGACAGAGAGAAACACCACTCTTAACTTCATATAAACAATGCAGAAATGTCCCAAAAAAGCTCTTATACTTAAGCTATTAAGCTTGAATGCTTATATGTTCAAACTAGCAAGGCTTAAAAATGCTTGCAAAGCATGTAAACTATAAAAACGGTCATAACAGTGCCCACTTGCCTTTATTTTGTTCCATATTCATGACAACTTACAAAAGGAGATGTTATGAAGAATGATATCATGTCAGTTACTTATGAGAATGTCTCTCTGCTTGTCATTTAATTTGTAGTGTAATTTTTTTTTTTTTTATATATAATTTTATATTTCTAATAATTGTTTGCAGATTAATATTTTACCATTCTACGTGTCCTGAAGTAAATGCCCCTTTTTCTGTTTCAGTTCTAAGAAAAGCAGTGGGCCTATTGATGACTTTCTTTTGAGGAGGAATTCTTGTACTCCTCAGCAAGCCGCTGCTCTTACAGAGTCAATTCTGAACATGATTGTTAAAGACATGAGACCTCTCTCCATGGTTGATGGAGAAGGCTTTCGGGAAATGGTTTCTGCATTCCACCCTGGATATATCCTCTGTAAGGAGTGAATTTATTTCCTTCTAAATTTATTTCTTAGGCCAAAACTCAGGAACTCTTGCAAAGACAGATGCCATGCAATAAAGCCATAAAACTGATCTGGAGAAAAGATCTCCAAAGACAACAAACTGCACCGATCTCCTTGCTCATTTACGACCTCCTTCTTCCCCCTGCCATCTCTGTCTCTCCCTTTTCCCCCCAAGAGGTTACACTCAAATAATACATGTGCCACAAGTGTTAAATCTTGTGAATGTTGTTTTTCCCTTTCATGTTTGGTATCATTTTAAAGGTCTCTGTGCGATTGGTAGACTGGTCTCAATTTTACAGTAGTCACATATATTATGAGAAAGATTGAAAACTTTTGTAGAATTGTGTTCTGCTGAGGAGGGGGTGTGTCCCCCTTTAGGGGTCTGCGGGAATGTTTATCCATCTTCATCCAGATGCGACCCTGGAGCACTAAAACCAAAAATACCAAAAGGTCTTTTATGTTTTTACAACTGATCTGAAGCTGTGTTATCTGGGTATATAAGGGAGGTGACAAAACCTACTTTGCTTATCTCAGAAATAGAAAGCCCATAGTGTGGTGTGTGCATTTACACTCCATACTATGTATTTTCTAAAGGTTAGGTATGCATCTTACTCTTAGATTCATCTTTGAGAATTTGATGGTATGTATTTGTTTGAACTGGAACTGAATTTAATTCTGAATTGGCTTCTAATAAATTTCATTATGTAATTGGCATGATACAACTTTACCTGACTAATAATAAATTGTTATATTTGGTTTATTCTGATCTCTTCTGAAATCATTTTTTCAAGTAGATTATTGTGTAGGGGTATTTCTGCAAATCTGAGTTCAGGACAGCCAAAGCACCCATGGATGAGCCGTGGGGACCGCCATGAGGGAGACTTTGGACCTCTGACTGTCACTGGCTTAACAAGGTGTAGTTCTTGTGGTTATAGGAAAAAATACACTTTTTGTTATGAGTTTGCAGGCGCAGCTCACTTAAAGGTATTATAACCACTCTGCACCCTCTGAGTATGTTCAGAACTGATTAGTCTGTGCCGTGCGTTTACAGTTGGCCGAGTGAATTCCTGTGCGATACCTGGTCCCTAATGAACGAATAATTGAAAGTATGGGATTTCTGAATAATCAAATATCTAAATTAATGTACAATCGATATTTGTGATCAGTTTTTAATTAAGAATATTGTCTAAATTTAACGATCACTTGAAATTGGAGTCAGATTAAGCACGGAGCTAAACTAAATTGAAACTAAATCCAGATAAATTCAGATGCTTAAAATAAAAGACCTGAGCACCAGTATTAAACCTTCACTCAGCCGCTGATTCCGTTGTTTGGGCCAGCGGGTGGAGTCTTACACCTCCCATCAAGGACCTACATTACAAGCTTAATGGAACAAAAATATGAAAAAAACCTGTCAAAAAGTAAACATACACCTAATGTAGAATTGCAAATACATGTTTAGGAACAATCTATGGTAATACTTTACAATAAGGTTCATTAGTTAACATGAACGAATAATGAACTGTACTTCTGCAGTATTTATTAATCGTTGTTAAGGTTAATTTCAACATTTACTAATACATTTGTTAACATTTATACATAGTGAACTAACATGAACAGACAATGAACTGTATTTTTATTTATGTTAACAATAATGAATAAATACTGTTACAAATGTACTGCTCACAGTTAGTTCATGTTAATTAATACAATAGCTAATGTTAACAAATGAAACCTTGTTAAGTGTTACCCAATCTAGATTTTAAACTAAACACACAGTAAAGATGAATAAACTACAGATTAACCACTAAAAGAGTTAAAATTGAGAATCTTAAAATAAAATTTTCAACTAAAATCTTCTGATATCTTTTAAAGGTTAAGGAAACTATTCAAGAAGGAAGAAGTTTCATTGCACTGACAGCTGACATTTGGACTAGCCTTGCAACAGAAGCATATCTTGGTGTCACATGTCACTTTATCACGGAGGACTGGAAAATGAAGACTCTCACACTTGCAACAATGCCTCTTGATGAACGACATACTGGTGCCAATATAGCAACATGGCTGGAAGAGGTTGTCGCAAAATTCAACATTTCCATAGACAACATCAAAGCAGTCGTTCATGATAATGGATCAAATATTGTGGCTGCAATGAAATTGCTGGCAGAGAAACATAATTGGGTCTCTGTCTGCTGTACTGGACATACACTTCAACTTATTGTCAACAGTTCTCTGAAAGACACCAGCATCAGCAAAGCTTTGGGAGCTGCAAGGACTCTGGTGGAACATTTTAAAAGAAGTGAGCTAGCCAATACTAAGCTGAAAGAAAAGCAGCACCAGATGAACACACCAGAGCATAAGCTCATACAAGACGTTAGTACCCGATGGAATAGCACCTTCTTCATGCTGGAGAGGCTGCTGGAGCAGCGCTGGCCCATTATGGCCACACTTTCTGATCCTGAAGTGACACCAAGGGGCAAACATTACTTTGATTTGAAGCCTGATCAGTGGTCACTGCTTGAAGAGCTGACCCAGGGCCTGCAGCCTTTTCAATGTGCCACTGAGTTTCTTAGTGGACAGGAGTATGCAACACTATCATGCTTTCCTCAACTTGCAAAAGGGCTACAGAGGTCTGTGCAGCAGTCCCTTAGCTTTGAAACAGCACCTGGAAAAGCCTTTTTAACCAAAGCTTCTAAAGAGTTAACGGAGAGGTGGGGGAGTATCAGCACTTTCTTCAAGGAGAAAGACAACACAGTTCTTCTATGTGCAGCCCTAGATCCAAGATTTCAAAAGCTCAAGTTTATGCCTGCTGAACAGAGAATAGAGGTTCAAAGCACCATCGAAGTCCTTGCTATTAAAGCAGGAAAAGCGTCCTGAAAACCTACAGAAGAAGGGCAACATCAGGGTGTCATTGTTCCAAGGAGAGAGGGAGAGTCAGTGCTAGAAAACCTCCATTCTGACACGGACAGCCTCAGTGAAGAGGAGTCGTCGCATGAGGACCAAAAGATTCAGGTGGTGAGAAAGGAAGTACAAATGTACTTCTCAGAATCGCAAATACCCAAACAAGAAGATCCTCTAGGATGGTGGAAGGAAAATGAGGGACGTTTCCCTAATATGTCAAAGCTTGCAAGATCTTTTCTATGCATTCCTGCCTCATCCACTCCAGGAGAACGGATCTTCTCTGCTGCAGGAAACATTTGCTCACAAAAAAGAGCAAGCTTGTCACGTGAACACGTTGACATGCTGACCTTTCTTCGCTTTAACTCAGCACTTATTTGACAATCCAAAAAAAGACAGTGCTTTTTCATTAAACTGAACTGTTGTCATAGAAATGCTGCTGTCAAGAGATTTGTTTACATTTAAACAATTTTTTTTTTGTCTGTATTGTAGCTTATTTATTTATTTTTATATTGAAAGGAAACAAAAAAGTTAAACAATGCTTGGAGAGTATTTGTGTGATTTGAGTTGGACAGAATCAGAAAACTTAAAGAGAGTAACCTGTTCAGTTGGTTCAAAGTTCATTAAAACTATTTCAAAAGCTGAAGTGATTTTCTTTTTTATTTATTATTTAGAATATGTATAACTCAATGTTTTAACTAGTTGCAAAAGCTGAATAATCATTCAAAACCTACTGATTAGTCATTGAAATAATCGATGATTAATCGGTTAATCGTTCTAATAATCGTTAGATTAATCGATTATCAAAATAATCGTTTGTTGCAGCCCTAGTTTCATGAGGAGAGACAAAAAAAAAATGGGCAAAACAACTGGAACAGATCAGGAAGCCAGAATTTGCCATCTCCCCTCCCACTACAACGACCTGCCCAGTGCCACCCACGTCGACCCCTGGCTTTCCTCCGGCCAACGTTCCCACTGCCTCAACCACTTCACAAACCGTCAACAGAGCAACCGATGGAGAATTCTGCGCCACCACTTCAGCCGGGCCAGACTTTACCACCATATTCTCCCACCTTCCCTTCTCCAGAGAGGAACTCACCAGTGCGCAGGGTGATGACGACACTCTGCAAGGACTTACCATCGCTACCTCCACACCACCGACCAATGGGATCTACGTGCAGGATCAACACGGATTGCTGTATCGGCGGATCCAGAAGGACAAGGACAGCTACAAGATACAGCTCATCGTCCCAAAGTCCCTGGTACCACAAACCATACAGCACTTTCATCGGAGGACACAGGATCAACATCATGGACGGTTGAAGACCCTCCTACGAATCCTGGATGTTACCTGGTGGCCCACGATCCGCGGAGACGTCTGGAGGTTCGTCGGGGCCTGCAAATCGTGTGGTGTGGAGACCAAGGAGTCTGTCGTCATCGCCCCTAGCAAGAAACCACCTCACATTCACCAACCACCTCACCGTTCATCATCATCCGTCAAAGAGACCCCTAAGCCGGTAAGGAGGAAACGCCAGGGGGGCTGGCCGACCAGCGTGGCTGGGTGCAACGTCATCCTGGGAGGAGCGGCGCCACCTACCTTAGGACACCCAGGCTGGTATGGGAATCAACCTCCCTCTAGTGTTCGCCTAAATTCCTCCGGCAGACTAGTGCCGATGTGGGAAGGCCTAGTTTTACCTTATTACAAAGACATTTTAAACCACACATTCAAGAGGACTCCTACCACAGGGATAATGGCTGACAGGATGCTTAAGGAGGGGGACTATGTGACACTGTCACACAAAGACACATGTTTTATACCGCTCAAGATGCATTAAGATGGTTTTATACCTGTATATTTGAGTTTTAATGGTTTTACATGTTGTCTTAGCCATTTTAATCCTCTTAATTATTTTATGTGTGGATGTCTTTAAATGTTCATGGGTCTGCCTGTCATGTGATCAGTCACATGACAGGAATCAGGAAGTAGACCAGTATAAAGCAAGCAGCATGACAAACAAACAGTGTCACTGACCAAACACCTACAAGCTGGATTGTGGAGTTGTTTTATGGATTTACCATTCCAGTATTTCACCCATCTTGGATTATCACTTTCTTTGGACTGTATATACACCGGTGGACACTTTTACCTTGGGACTTCAACACACTAGGTTTCTTAAGGACTGTTTTAGGGTACGATTCACATGGACAATCTACTTTTAACAGCCTAAGTTATTCTAATTTTATTTTGTTGTTTGAAGTTCCTTGTGCAATATGTAAATACACTATTTATTCCTTTTACTTTTGTTGTTGTCATCTTTTTAAAACACTTATTTTATCTCACACAGTTTAATCTGACCCCATTTTAAATTCATGTAATTCGGCAGATAAGGCCGATCGTTACAAGATTACTACCTGCCAGAAGGGAATCTAGTTAACCTACAAGAACAATAAATACAAATAAACAACATAATTCTTACCTGACTTCCTAACCACCAAAAACAGGAGAAAATTAGGACAAAAGAAAATTGCACCCAACTTCCTACTGCTCCAACACTCAAAACAAACAGGCACCCGACTCGAAGCTGTGCACCGCAGCCAAAACACATTTAAGTTTGGACTTTAAATTTAAGCTTAACACATTAAACTGCACACTACAGCCATAACACCAATAGTAAGCTTAAGACACAACAACAAGAGCAACACTCTGGGACTGGCAACATCTGAACACACTCATGCTCTAGGGCTGGGCGATAAATCGATTTTATCAATTAACTCGAACGTGTAGTTTACTACTTGTTTGAATGAAAATCGTTTTTTCTAAAAAAAAAAAAAAAAAATGACGTGTACTACACCTTAAAGGGAATAAATACGAGATGGGAGATAAATATTAGGGATGCACCGATACCACTTTTTCCAGTACTCGCCCGATACTGATACTTTTATTTTTGGCACTTGCCGATACCGATATTTTCATTGCATTTGTAAATTTTTTAAATATTGGGTACAGAAACCAAAAGAGTATGTATAATGTTAATTGGATAACTTCATTTATCAAATAGATACAGTCAAACCAAAATTTATTCAGACACCTTCAACATTTCTCACATTATCACAGTTTATTCGCTATAGTTTATAACAAAATGAACCTGTTAAGTGTTACCCAATCTAGATTTTAAACTAAACACAGTAAAGATGAATAAACTACAGATTAACCCACCACTAAAAGAGTTAAAATTGAGAATCTTAAAATAAAATTTCAACTAAAATCTCCTTGATATCTTAAAGTTAAGGAAACTATTCAGGAAGGAAGAAGTTTCATTGCACTGACAGCTTATATTTGGACTAGCCTTGCAACAGAAGCATATCTTGGTGTCACATGTCACTTATCATGAGTGAGATCTGGAAAATGAAGACTCTACACTTGCAACAATGCCTCTTGATGAACGACATACTGAGTGCCAATATAGCAACATGGTTAAAGAGGTTGTCGCAAAATTCAAAACATTTCCATAGACAACATCAAAGCAGTCATTCATGATAATGGATCAAATATTGTGGCTGGGCGAGTAAATGTTGGTAAGAGAAATATACTGGGGTCTCTGTCCGCTGTACTGACATACACTTCAACTTATTGTCAACAGTTCTCTGAAAGACAACAGCACTCAGCAAAGCTTTGGGAGCCGTATGACTTCTGTGAATATTTTAAAGTGTAAGTGAGTTAGCCAATACTAAGCCAGCAGGCAAGCAGCACCAGATGAACACACCAGAGCATAAGCTCATACAAGACGTTAGTACCCATGGAATACACCTCTTCATGCTGAGAGGTTGCTAGAGCAGCGCTGGCCCATTATGGCCGTCATACAATTTCTGATCCTGAAGACACCAAGGGGCAACATTACTGATTTGAAGCCTGATCAGTGGTCACTGCTTGAAGAGCTGACCCAGGGCCTGCAGCCTTTTCAATGTGCCACTGAGTTTCTTAGTGGACAGGAGCATGCAACACTATCATGCTTTCCTCAACTTGCAAAAGGGGTTGCGGAGGTTCAGCAGCAGTCCCTTAGCTTTGAAACAGCACCTGGAAAGTTTCTTTAACCAAAGCCTTCAAAGAGTTAACGGAGAGGTGGGGGAGTATCAGCACTTTCTTCAAGGAGAAAGACAACACAGTTCTTCTATGTGCAGCCCTAGATCCACATTTCAAAAGCTCAAGCTATGCCTTGCTGAACAGAGAAGGTAGAGGAACAAAAGCACCACGAAGTCCTTGCTATTAAAGCAGGAAACCAGAAAACCCATGAAGAAGGGCAAGCAAACATCAGGTGTCATTGTTCCAAGGAGAGAGGAGAGTCAGTGCTAGAAAACCCATTCTACACGGACAGCCTGAAGAAGAGGAGTCGTCGTGATGAGACCAAAAGATTCAGGTAGAGAAAGAAGCACAAATGTACTTCCTCAGAATCGCAAATACCCAAACAAGAAGATTCCTCTAGGATGGTGGAAGGAAAATGAGGACGCTTTCCTAGACACATGTCACAAAGCTAAAAGATCTTTTCATGCATTCCTGCCCATCCACTCCAGGAGAACGGATCTTCTGCTGCAGGAAACATTTGCTCACAAAAAGAGCAAGCTTGTCACGTGAACACGTTGACATGCTGACTTTCTTTCAGTTTTAATCATAGCAATTTATTTTAATAATCCAAAAAGACAGTGCTTTTTCATTAAACTGAACTGTTGTCATAGAAATGCTGCTTAATGCTGCTGTCAAGAGATTTGTTTACATTTAAACAATTTTTTTTTTGTCTGTATTGTTGCTTATTTATTTATTTTTATATTGAAAGGAACAAAGGGAACATCATGGAGAGACAGAAGATTGAGTTGACAGAATCAGAAAACTTAAAGAGAGTAACCTGTTCAGTTGTTTCAAAGTTCATTAAAACTATTTTAAAAGCTGAAGTGATTTTCTTTTTTATTTATTACTTAAAACATTGAGTTATACATATTCTAACTAGTTGCAAAAACTGAATAATCATTCAAAACCTACTGATTAATCATTGATATAATCGATGATTAATCGTTCTAATAATCGTTAGATTAATCGATTATCAAAATAATCGTTTGTTGCAGCCCTAACGAGAATACTTTTTGTATGCAAACAAAATAAAACTACTTTTTCATCAGAAGTTGTTTTGAGATTATCCACTGAACGCATACGCACACTTGTATCAGCCGCGCTATTTTCGTTCAAATCAAAGCGTAAATAACATAGAAGCTGTATCCTTGTGTTGCAGCTGAAACAGAAGAGCGTACGCAGTTTGTGTCCAGTGGATAATCTCCAAAATGGCGCTACAGTGACGCGGAGAGACACAGAGGAGACGAATTGTTGAAAAAAATCATTATTTTTATTTTCTTTCCGTACAAAAAGTGTTCTCGTTGCAACATAAGTCAGATTGAACCACTGATGGCAGATGGACTATCCTGACGATGCTTTTCATACTTTTCTGGGCCTCGACAGAGAAAATTACTTGGCAGTCAATGGGACAGTCACAAGCCTCCCAGTTTTCATCTAAAATATCTTAAATTGTGTTCCGAAGACGAACAAAGCTTTTATGGGTTTGGAATGACATGGAGGAATGACATGGGGACATGGGGGATTAATGACAAAATTTTCATTTTGGGGTGGAGTAACCCTTTAAATTAATCTAGTTTATTTTAGTTCAGGACTCCATAGTCCAGGAGTTAGTAATCTGCACTTAATCTGTGTTTCAGAAAGTAATTTTTTAAACCAAGGTTAACTATTCTAGATTAAGCCTACTCTTGGCTTAATTTAAGCCCTGTCCGGGAAACCACCCCTAAGATTTTACTCAAGTAATATTATAAGCGGTGACTTCAACTTTTTATTTAAGGCTTTCATGTACTTTATCCATCACTGCACAAGTTACACCGTAATTTAAACGCGGCAGACATTAATGGACAGTAAAACAAATGCAGAATACCGTGTAATTCCAGGCAGGTGTTGTGCTGAATTTCGACTCCCCCTCGCGTGCACGCGCGTGACGTCAGTTCACTAGACACGGCAATCTTTTTGTTTACTGTTCAGAGAAAGTAGTTTTCGCACAATGAACACCACGACAATATCAAATCGCAGCACATTTAAATGATCAGTTGCATATCGACTCAGTCATAAGTGCGTTAGGAAGAGAAACAGTTTGTAAATGTTTACATAGATTGCATTTTTAGTAGTTCTCTTTATTAATATGTGGTTGTTTTGACTTGCTTTGTACTTTGGTTTTTGTTACTGCTACTTTTAATTAAACTCCTACATTTGGGTTCATCTTTGTGTCAATCTCTTTTTTCCCCTGTGTGTGTGTGTGTGACAAACAGCTGTTTGTCTTTATTAGAATTACATTATTCATCATTTTTTATTTTTTTAGTTTGCTGAATGTATCCTGAACAGTAAGCCTATTGTGTTTTTAATGAGCACAACAGGTGTGAATGCCATCAGATCGGACATAGCCACTCATGGCCGGGGGAACTAGGGGTGCTGAGGATGCTGCAGGGCCGGTGTTGTGCCCAATTCTGACCCCTGCCAGATTATTACCCCCCTAGTATTTGGTAGATTTAGGGTTAGGTGTTGGGGAGGGGTTAGGATTAGGCAATCATATAGCGATTTCAACGAGAGGGATAATAATTTGGCAGGGGGTCGAAAATGGGCACAACACCGGGTCTGAGATTTTCCTTTTGCCCCTCGATCATCCCCAAGATACTTAATTTTTGTGATTATTTATTAAACTGACCAGAAATATAGACGGCCACCGCCAATAAGCACTGCTCTTTAATTGCGCTCTAGTCTCTGGTCAAGCGCTCAAACCACTGTAGTCTAATCTGTAGCCTAATGTAATCTATTAACTATGCACATTATACGTTTTAGGCAAGTAGGCTATCCAAATTATGACAAAATATTTTAATGAGACTGAATTTGAATTTAACCTGATCACGTTTAATAAAAAGACATTTTAAGTTTAATTATAACGCGCATGTCCACTATTATTCAAACAACAAACAAATTATACAGCAGACGAAGAACATTTACATTATCGAAGAATATTACTGAAGCGTGAGTGTAAGCACTCTAAAAAAAACTAAAAGCTATAATCAGTGATGTTGTCTGAAGTGTATGATGAGTTAATAATTAATTAATTAGGCATCACCTTGTCCAAATAATTAGATTGACTATTTCAGAAGAATTCCAGAGTCTGTTTTAAGTAATAGTTAGGTTTGGGCTTGTGTCATATTATAATATTGCCTCTTCTCCTCTGGCATTGTCGTAGATGATCTAAAAGATTGTGTTTTCTCTGTGGGGAGAAAGAAAGTCCTGATGATGGCACTGACTGGGTGGGTACTCTTAGTTTAACTTTATTTTTATGTTATAATTTTGAACTTTTATATATTTATTTGTTTTAGAAATATTGTAAAATATTATCTTTTTTTACAGTTGATAATCAAAGACAACTGTGAAGCATACTAATATCCACTTTGTCTTTCTGTTAAGATTGGCTGTGATGTGTGCCCTCGATGGTACCACTGTGACTGTGCACAGTAATGGAAGTCACCAGTTACTTGTGCCCAGCTTGCCAAAAAATAATAATAATAATAATAATAATAATATATATATATATAATTTTTTTTTTTTTCAAGTGTTGAGAAGTTTTATTTATTTATTGTTTTATTTAATGTATATTTATGTAACCCTATTAGAGGTATTGTTCTCCAAGTTATGCATTTCTGACCAGCTCATCAGACATACAAAAGAGAGACAGACACCAACATTTCAGATGCAATAAAATAACCATTTTTATGTAGCTGACACATGTAGATAACAGGGTGACCTGTGATCAATGCAATGAAATTTTCATTCAGTGGCAGCAAAAAAAACAACAATCCTGAATGATTTCACACTTAGGCATTTTACATGCATTTACTTATTTTATCACCAAAATTCAGTTAAACAAAGTGTGCCTCATCAAATTACAAAGTTTATAGAGGTAGATGTTGGGACAGACACCAACTGATTTGCCCACTTCAGTTGACTAGGCAGCCAGTGATCATCTATGGAAAATATCTTTCAGAATGAACTCAAAGGCTACATTTACACTGCAAGTCTTGACGACCAATTCCGATTTTATGACGATATCTGATTTTTTGGACGACGTGCTTATATTTCTTTTAAAAGTGACCCGTATCCGATATGTGCATTTTACACTGCACTTGGTGAAACAACCCAAAAATAGCATATGACATCACAAATCAATTTGAATAGTACATTGAGTTTAATTTATTGACATGGAATTCATATAGAAACGTTTTTAATGCAATAGTTACATCTATACATCAAAATAATTATATAGCCTAGTATCTGCTGAAAGCTTGTGAGTGGAATGTAGATATTGTTAAGCATGTCACATCGTCTGTGTTTTTTTAGTAATTAAAACCAAATGCGTTCATCAGCGATTGTATATCAAAGGCAGGGACATGTTTGTGTGCGTTTTATTTTGTGGTTTCAATGGAACGAACGGGACTGAAGCGCTCGTCTGCGCACGAGCCGTCACATTTCAGCGTCAGATCGCCTTTTATTTAACACAAAAGAATGAAATTAATACTCTACTACACAATTAGAGATGTTTCATTTGTTACAGGTATGTCTGTACCGCGAAATGTTAAAAAAAAACCTCACTTTTCAGTGACGTAGGAGTCGCATTTACAGGGGAATATCCGATTTGTCCGCTTACAGTCGCAAATGCACGTATCTGATTTATTTCCACATATGAATGAGGCCTGAAACCAATCGGAGAAGATCGGAATCCATGGGACTTTTTCCCTGCCTTCACGGTCGTGGGCCATCTTTGCCACATGGGAGGAAAAAAATCGGAATTGGGTCACTTGAACAATGCAGTGTAAATGTGGCCAAAGTGATAAATGTACTGGCCGCAGAGTTAAGAATAATTTATGTAGGCTACAGAATTAGGTAGAACTTCTATAGAATGTGAATCTACGTCACGCCGCGTTGC